>JAKTXM010000230.1:0-13806 GCA_030582575.1 Candida buenavistaensis | reverse complement strand
CATTTCTTGGGAAATTTTGGAATTGTGGAGGTCTTTCTTTACCCCATCCACATTTCAATGGTCTACCATTAAGATTAAACCCAGCTAATTGAATGATAGCCAAAGCTGCTCTTTCATGAGTATCATATTTCACAAAGGCACAACCTCTGTCTGGATGGAACTTGAAATCAACTATAAACCCAAAGTTTTGTAAAAGTGGGATCAATTCTTGTTGTTGAGTAAAATGTGCAATATTTCCCAAGTATACGGTAGTTTGCCAAGATGGAGTTTGCCTTAAAACAATATCATATGATTGTGGTGACATAACTGGAATGGCACCAGCGCCTCCAGACCCTGAACCACCGCCAACATTGCCGTTTCCATTTAAATTGTTATTTCCAGTATTATTTCCATTAATTGGAGTTACAGGACCAGCATTACCGTTATTTAAAGCGTGGAACATTTGTTGAGGTATTCCGTTAGCTCCATTTCCTTGCTGTGGTTGTTGTTGCTGCTGTTGATGTTGCTGCTGCTCTTGTTGCTGTTGATGTTGCTGTTGTTGACCAAAATGGTTGTTGTTTATCATTGACTGACCATACCCATTATTATGATTGCCGTTATTATTATTATTATTAAATTGCCTGAATTGACGATTATTGTTATTATTATTATTATTATTGTTATTATTATTGTGGCGATAATTTCTGTATCCATTTTGATATTGCTGTTGTTGCTTGTGAGAAGCCCAGTTACATCTAATGGCTCTACCACCGAGCCATTCACCATTCATAGTTTGTAAAGCCAACTCAGCATCAGATTGTTCAGCAAAGGTGACAAATCCGTATCCTCTTGATCTAGAAGTTTGCATATCCCACATAACGTGAGCTTGTTTTAAAGATTCAAATTTAGAAAATGCATTTCTTAACCCTTCGTCATTAACTTCAGGACTTAAATCACCAACAAAAATATTAAATAACGGTTCTTCACTGTTATTCAGATTGCCTACAATTGTGGCGGATTGGAATGCCCAATTTACCTTGATTTCAACATTATCGATTGGTCTACCATCTAAAGATTTAAAAGCAAAATCTGCATCTTCATTAGTATCATATTCCACAAATGCATAGTTAAAACCAGGTTTATTTTTATCATTCAAAACTTTAATGGTTTTAACTGGGGTCCCATTAACTGAAAATATATCTGTAACCATTTCTTCACTAGCAGATTTTGGCAAATTACCAACATACAAAATCTTGTTGGATACTTCACGTCCACCTTGTTTAGCAGAAGCAGGGGTAACTTGAGGATCTTCTTCTTGTGAAGGTTGTGGGTGAGCATCTTCTGAGGATGTTTGTTCAGCTGGTACTTGTTGAGGGACTTCCTCTTTAGTTGGCTCTGACATTTTTGTACAAAAAAACAAAAAAAGTTAATGGAAATATGAATATAAAAAAGTCTGGAACAAACAAAAATAAAAAAATATTTTATAAGTAAGGTAATATCGACTCAGACTAAATCGAGTTATTAAGAACCTTGTAGATATGGTTAATAGATTGATTTTTTGATAAAATAACCAAAAACGGGGTGGGAATCAAGTTTCAAAAAAAAAAAAAAAAAATAACCAAATATAAAAACAACAAGTATATATACGGAGATATATATCACAATATAAAAAACAAAAATAAAAAAAGGTAAGTGAAAAAGAAAGGAAAGCGTTGTTCTTTACTTTTAAAGTTAGAAAGAAAATGTGTTTTGTCGTTGATTGGGTGGTGAATTTTTTTTTTTTTTTTTCCCGTTTGTTAGTTTCGTGATAAATTTATTTTCGTTAATAAAGTTTTTAGAAACACATGCACGACAAATATACACACATACATAACATACACACGAGTTTATAAGCTCATTTGAACATCTTCTTTAAAAATAACAAAAGTAACACAATATGTATAATCTTTACCACAGTGTATCCTTCTAACCAGCCAGTCTCTTTATCCTATAAGGATACGTGATCTGCCACAAGAAAATTGAAAATGCAGTAGTAATCATGCATTCAGGGTTCCAAACCAAAAATTTACATGCGGTTTCTGTTGTTGTAAAAATTGTAGTATATAGCAATAGGCTTAGTTACACCAAACGTCTTGTTTGATGCTGAAGATATCAAATTCACTTTTTAAACTAACAATAGAAAATCAAATGTTTAATAAGTCACGAGCTTCTGCACAAGTAGATACGGTCCTCCTTTTCTTATTTTTATTTTTTTTTTTTTTTTTTTTTTTTTTTTTTTTTTTTTTTTATTTTATCTCATCGATACCGGCACAATGCCAGTTAAATTAATTATATCAGACCCCACGAAGATAAAGCGAATAAAACAGTACTTGGAAGATCACCACTGGTTGAACAAGCAATACAAAATTCAAAAACAAGACCATGGGTTTCATATCTTCACAACCCTAGAGCATATCCCACTGGAACTCTCTCAATACAAGCATGACATTTACGAAGATAAAATAGCTACACCAGATACCCTCTCCTCAATTGTTTCAAAATACTGTATTAATAACGGGATAGCTGTTGAGATCCCCAAACGATGGTCCATTTATCCACCGATGATTTTATTCAATTCAATAGGTTCAGATACTCTATTTGAAACGGAGCATCATAAACTCTGGACAGAAGTTCTTCATCATCAGAAGTCATTATTTGGATCAGCGGATATTACTCACATTGCTTTGAATAAACCAATTATAGAATCAGACATAATGAGAAGACCGCATAATTTGATCCCTGTGTATGGCGACTTTGGACCAGATGTGCCTATGGAAAAGAATCCAACAGAGTCTGACATAAACGAGGCTTTCTGGTGTCATGTTGTGCAGAATGGTATCTATCAGACTTGGGCTCCGAGATATACAATGTTTTCTCGTGGGAATATTAAAGAGAAAAAACGGATGTTAGATGAATACAAGTCCTTGGATGGTACTGTTGTGTTTGATTTTTATTGTGGGATTGGATATTTTTCGTTATCTTATATTAAAAATGGTGCAAAAGTGTTGTGCTGGGAGTTAAATCCATGGTCAATTGAAGGGTTTAAAAGGAGTTTGGATAAAATGGGGGTTAAGTACAAAGTATACACTACTCATATTTCATTTCATATTGAAGATTTACAAGAATTCGATGCATGCTTGTTTTTGGAAAGTAATGAGAATATACCTAATAGACTCGAGCAAGTTAGTACTCTACCAATTAGTCATATAAACTTGGGTTTATTACCCAGTTCCAAGGCATCATGGGGGATGGCCAATGAATTGGTACAAAAATCAACATTGGACACGATTGTCCATATTCATGAAAACGTGCATGTTTATAAATTTGATAGCATTAAAAAAGAAATCAAGCAGAAATTTAAGGGAGAGATTCTTCACTTGGAGAAAGTAAAAACTTTTGCTCCCGATGTGTGGCATGTGGTTATAGATGTTAAAAATATACAAAAGTAGTTCATTTTTCAACTTGCACGGACCGAGATTCTCATGTGTTTTAAAGTCCCCTCATTTTAAAAAAGGGCACAAGATAAAGACCAAGGAAGCAACGGTTACGTACAGTATTAAACCTTATTACTTATCTGTAAAGCCGTGGGACGGATAAACTATTACCAGGAGAACAATGTAACGAAGAAAGAAAAAAAAAAAAAAAGTGACAAACTTTACTTGAGTTTGAGGCTGTATCATGAAAAATTGCTGACCTTCTAAAATCTGCACGTCCTGTTAGAACGGCGAACTAGAAAAGGGGCTAAGGTTAAGGAACAGCTCGTAGTCTAAGGATTCTAGAATAGAGCCGATTGTTGATTGTTTTTTTCCCCCTATTCTTGTTTCTTAAATAGTTGTAGAAGGCGCAATAAGATTTTAAAAATAGAATACATCTACTAGTGATGATCCAAGTCGTATTTTTATTTAGGTTTACTTATCTCGTGTTTATTCAGAAAATTTTCGACTTGTGGGTGCTGCGCCCCGACCAGCTGATTGCGAAAGTTTGATTGCAAAAATTAAAAATCTATAATGCACATCAATTGAGGAGTATTCTTATAATACAATCACTTTTTCGGATCAATCTATAACCTTAGTAAGAGCTTCACTAACCTTGTACTTTTTCTTTGGTAAGAAGAACATAGCATTCGGTCATTGACAGAGGCATTTACACTTTGTGCTTTAGGGTGTAAATTTTTTTTTTTTTTTTTTTTCTTAAACCTTTGAAATACCGACACGGTTGAGAACACTGAATCTGAAATTTAAACTTTCTTATATCTGAATGGCTACTCCATCATAATATTAAATGCCAGTCGCTAAAATAGTGCAACCTTTACTAAAGCTATAAAAAAAAAAAAGGGAGTTGCTCTATGTATAAAGAAAAATAAAAACTCCGCAAAGTACGGGTATAAGCAGTTGAGCGTTGTGAAAAAGCATTTATATATATCTGTCATATGAACTGATTTGTTTGAGTATTCAATTATTTGTATTTTACACGACCTTTCTCATTAGACTATTCACACACAAAGAAACAAAGTGACAAATTTAAAGAAAAGGGAAAACAGAGAGAAAAGAGAAAAATTAAAAAAAAAAAAAAATAAAAATATAATAAATAGAAAGGGACCCATTCACTTTAAAGATACACATCAATTCTCATATACTTATTACTATAGATATATACCCCCCAATAAACTATTTTACATAGCTTATAATATAACAGCACGAGGCAAAGGTACAATTACCTTCCAACATTAAGAGCTAACCCGTTTTAAATTGCTATAGATTCAAGGGTTTCCACCCACACAATGTCTAATAATCCTAACCAACAAGGCGAGGACTCCAATAACATACTCGATGTTTTTGATTTGTCACTTCCAGATTTCAATTTCAAGGAAGAGCTAACCACACACTCATTAGATAAAACTTTACTATCAAGAAATAATCACACTTTTAATTCAGATACAGGATATTCAAGCTTGTTTCCCGAGCAACAACAACAACAACCTCCCCCTCAATTCCAATATACTGACGAATCATCTTATGATCCTCCACTCCCTCCTACAGTTCATTTAACTAATGACCCTTTGCCTGATTTTAATAATCCATCAGCAAACATTTATATGAACGATAATGCCTCAGATATATCCTTAAACACAAAAGACATCCCACAGTTTGGGAACAACGATTATTTGTCACCAACGTCTCAAATTAGTAATAGTCAATTTTCCCCAGGTCATTATCGACAACTGCTGCAAGATTTTCTACAAGTCAACAACAATAATTTATTGAATCCAAGATCTCCTTCACAATATTCATCCCATTCTTTATATTCTGAAAATTCATCTCAGCCACCATCACCGTTTTTGGATGCTGTTTCACAAGCCAGTAATAACAGTTTTGTTCCTCCTCAAGGATCTACTGCGTTGTCTGATGTTGGATCACAACGCATGGATAATTCTTTAAGAATAAATCAGCATTTTGATTCTGCGGGGAATGATTTTTTAGGTGATGAGATTCGACTTGGTGAATCAATAAGTTCAACCAATTTACCAGGTATGGTGAATAATACTATAAAATGGGGTGCTGTTAAACAGGAACCATATACAAGCCTAGCTATGATGGAACAAAAAGCTGCTTCTAGTGCAGTAATTGAATCAACTGGTAATTGCAGACCATCTGTTGGAGGAAAATCTAAAACTTCTCATGGGTACCCTAATATTCAAGTTACTGAACAAGACGAAGGAAACCAGTATAATTTTTCTAACCCCCAAATGAATTTTGACTTTGATATCACCGTTACACCGCCCCCTCAACAGAATGATCCAAAACCATATCAGAATTCTCAGTTTGATGCAATTAGTACAGCAGCTACTAACAATTCCAATCAATTATTGACTGAAAACAATTTGACACATTATAACATTCAACAAAGCATTAGAAGTGGAAGCGATGGAAGTAATGATAATGTACATGCTCAAAGAGATGCCTCTGGGATTATAATCTCGATCAACCAAGCTCCTGAAGAAGTGGCGGCAAAAACTCCTTCGTTGTTTAGTAACTCCTCAGCAAATTCATCAATACATAATTCCCCAAGAAGTGATGTTGAGAATAATCAAAGTAATAATCATCTTGTACCGAATAACCAATTATTACCATCATCGCCGAATTCTAATAATGAAAGTGGAGGAAGCAATAATGACATGGATTTATTGAATCCAGACGAGTTTCAATCAATTAAACGTGGTAGAAAAAAAAGTCATGCATCTAAATCAGCTAGTGGTTCCTCAAGATCAAAATCACCTAATGAAGATAATGAAGCAGATGAAAAAACACAATCACGAGAGAAAATGATAGAATTGGCATTGCCATCTCAATCATCCAAGAGAACTCAAAAACATCCTAGTTTATATGGATGTCATCTATGTGACAAAAGATTTACTAGACCTTATAATTTGAAGTCACATATCCGAACTCATACTCAAGAGAAACCTTTTATATGTAGTAAATGTGGTAAACTGTTTGCTAGGTCTCATGATAAGAAAAGGCATGAATTATTACATCAAGGTGTTAAAAACTATAAATGTGAGGGGTTTTTACAAGACGGAACTAAATGGGGTTGTGGGAAACTGTTTGCTAGAGCCGATGCTTTGAGAAGACATTTTCAAACAGAAGCCGGTAAACAATGTGTTAAACGATTGTTATTAGAAGAGCAAGAAATAGCGATGAGTGATCCCGTCGCTTCAAGTAGTGGTGGAGCAGGATAGAATTTATTATTATTATTATTATTATTATTATTATTATTATTATTATTATTATTATTATTATTATGTATTACTATTTATACTTTGTTTGTATAGTGTATTAATTAACGAATTGGCAAGTTGCAAAAATTATACTTTAGGAAAAGTCGTGTTTAGTTGGAATTTATTTTTTTTTCTGCTTTTTTCAAGAAAACCCAACCTCTTTACCCAAACATCATGTCATTAGATAACGAGCACGATGAGTTTATGGACTCGATGAAAAGAGCAGATACAGTACCTGCTTTATCAGAAGCTGAAAAGGAGTTGGCACAATTACAACAAAATAAACAAGAGTTTATGATGAAACAGAATCAAGAATATTTAGAAACATTATTCAAAGAAAATAAAACACAACCCATAAAGGTCAAAAACGTCCAATTTACAAATGGTCAATCATACAGAGATAGTTTTTTACGATTCCAAATTTTGCCGTTATTAGACACCCCCGTGTTGACTTTACAGGATTACCTCACCCGGTTGGATCACATATCGAAGAATTTGATCAGGTCAGGAAATCTAGTTGAGAATATGGTGGTTAGTAATAATTTGGTGAACGGGCCTTTATTCACCAAGAGCTCTGCGTTGTATGTTGTTCCCGTATTCAATATGCTTCCTGTGAAACGGTTTTTCGCCAAGACCGGGACAAATATAGGGAACGGCGAAGGTGATGGATATATTCAATTCCAATTGAAGAATTTGTTTGGCGGTGGTGAAAACTTGACATTTGACGCTGTTACAGGTACAAAGACAAGGTCGTCATATTTGGTCAATTATAACCAGCCAATAGCGAACAATTTGGAATATGTGTCGGAGAATGTGATTATGATAAATACGAGGAAGTTGGACTGGTTACAGTCACATGTGACTACACGAGGATTGATCAATAAGATATACACGCGTTATAACGGTTTTATTAACCACGAACTTGTGTTGGAGAATTCATGGAAGATTTTGAATAATGAAAGAAGTAACTCAATGGAGGTTCTTCAACAATGTGGGTCAAATTATAAATCCTCAATTGCCTATAATTTTAACTACGATAGTAGAAATAACAAGAGCTTACCAAGTATAGGCAAATTTTTCCAATTTGGAATGGAGTATAATGGATTGTTTAAATTTAATCAATATCCATTTCTTAAAACGGTGGCACACACCCAATTTGTTCATAATTTACCATTAATAAATTCCAATTTGATTATTAGTAACAAATTTGGATTGTTGTACCCATTAACAAACAAATCTTCCTTATTGGATCGTTTTTACATTGGTGGACCAAACGACGTTAGAGCCTTTATATTGAACGGATTAGGAGCCAAAGATTATAATTCTTGTATAGGTGGAGATTTATTTTTCAATGGTGGTGTCTCTTTGATTACTGATATTCCTAAATACAAAGAGTCTAATTTCAAGTTGCATAATTTTATTAATTTTGGTAAATTGGTACCGATGCAGAAAAATTTAAGTATAATTGACAATTTAAAATCATTGTCTGATCAATATTCTGTTAGTTATGGGTTTGGAATATTGTTCAACCATCCAATGGCTAGATTCGAATTGAATTTCGTATTACCTTTGGTCGCCTATGAGACGGATTCTCTTCGTAAAGGAATACAGTATGGGATTGGTGTTTCATTTTTATAGATGTGTATATATATATATATTTATATAGAAGGCCTGTATATATTATTTTTTCTAACTGGCGATCCATGAATCATGAGCTTTAATCACAGCAGGGATCATTTTACTTTCAATTTCAACATTGCTTTTGATCTCCTGATCATTCAATTTGATCCATTCTTCTTTATGATCTGGATAAACAAAAACGACTTCTTTCTTTCTAGTCTGTAATAAATTACCAATAACCAATTGATGATGGTATCTATCCAAAGCACTAGCTGCTTTCTTGATCAAGATATTATTATCCGTCTCCAATTTGAAACTTATAATCATAGCACCTTGTGCCCAATTTTCAACTAATCGACTCAAGAATTTAGGAACTTGGGCTAATCTTATCACCAATTCCCCATCTTTAGTAGCCGAGCTTTGGATTTTGTGTTGTGGCATTCTGGATTGTGGAATAAAAAAGTCAGATACGGCAGCAGCCAAATAAAACAACGCTTTTGATTTCATAATGTGCAAGTTCTCGGAAATCTCCTTTAAGGTATATAAATATTGATTTACAGTGGTAAATGGGATCAATAGTAACGAATTGGATGATTTAGCATCGTTATATTTTCTCAATACTTGTAACATCTCATCTGCAAATTTACCATTGATTTCAACTTTATTATTATCTTCAATCATGAAATCCAAAAAACAATTTGTCGAATGACTGAAATGCCTAGAATATGGTAATAATGAAAATTCTCTATGCAAGAAAATCACAGCATACCCATTCTCCAAAAAATATTCTGCTGAAGTGGCACCTCTTGTTCCTGCGCTAAAATTATCAATGAATCTAACGGTGTTGTTTTCCAATGGCACGGTAGTACCTCCGGAAGTTACCAATGCTATTCTTTTTCCAGTTGTATTAAGATGATACTCGATGAATTCTTTTACTTCTTGGGATATTTCAGGCAAGTATGATGGAGGATTATGATTCTCGAAATATTCATCTTCATCAGATATTTTTGCAGCTGCAAATTCAGGAATACTACGATCGATAGCAGATTCGAATTCCGGGTTAGCAGTATGAAAATTTTTCAGTTGTGGTGGTGTCATTGGGGTTGGAGTCTAGATCGGTAATTCAGAAAAGAGAGCTTTTAAGTGTACAAGATTTCTGAGAATGCTTTATGATTATCTAATTTGTTGGTGATATGATTGGTTGAATAGGAAGTTTTAAAAAAAAAAAAAAAAATAAAATAAAAATCTCCAGATTTTTTATTTTTTCTTCATTCTCCGGTATCCGTCGTTCCGCGGCTCAATGATCGTTTAACCAAGAGAAAACCGGCTCAGTCCTAGCCCCAAATTAATGTTAGATGGCCGACAGACGAATCGTTTAATTGAATTTTTGTAAATACTAAAGGTAACTTACAATTTCAGTAAGTCATATTTCCATTGCAGATCTGAATCTAGTCCCTTTATCAATATTGGTAATCTGAAACACATTAATTGAGCACCCTTTGGCATGCAACTGAAATTCTAATTAATCGTTTTGAATCAGAATTTTAGATAACTTTGGTTTAATGTGCTTTCGTCCCATAAAAGTTAAAGCAAGTTTAGATGAATTCCCCCACACACAGTCATCAATTTTACTAAAAAAAAAAATCGCGACCGCGTTCTATTAACCCTTTGCTCCAAGTGTATACTTCAAATCTTTTATTTTTTTCCCCATTCTTTCATACATCTATTTGTAGAGAAAGGATTAAGCTAGTTTAAACTGTTTCATTACATTGTTTAGAAAAAACACCCTTGTACATAGCAAAGTTTTAAAAGAGTATCATTTTTCCGAATGGGGAATTTTTTTTTTTTTTTTTTTAATCATGCGTAGAAAGTTTAATTTGTTTTAGATGCAAAAGACTCTTTCCAACATAAGTAATTTCATTGCCCAAATATATAATCAATAGCAATTTCCTTCTTCTTCTTATTTTTTTTTTTTTTTTTTGGTTTCTGAACGTCTTGTTATTTGTCACAGTTCATAACCTTGGTATTGTGACCTTTCAATGAAGTTATTCCATTTATTATACATTGTACAGATAGTTCACTGTGCTATCATACCAGCTATTAAACGTAATGAAGATATAACCATTTCAGATGGTCCGGAATTTAAAGAATATGAAACCTATATTCAAATAGGCGAGTCTACAAATATCGAAGAATTATTACAACAGTATCCAAATGGTGAGGTTGTCAATGACTTTAAAAATCCAAATAAACAGTTATTTATATTTGATATTGATACACTTGTACGGGACTTAGTTAAAAAGGATGTAAGTACAGTTATATAAGTGATGTAATGTATAGTTTATGATACTGAATGAATTAAGTGTACCGTTTGTAAAGTAAGAACTACTCACGTGACCCGATAATCAACATTCACCACCGGCATTTATCCTTTTTTATTTTAATTTTTTCTTTTTTTTTTTTTTTTTTTATTATCCATGTCACCCCAAGAACATGTCAGCAGATTATTGGAACTCATCACAACGAAACCAATGGCAATTAACGAGGTTTTCCTTGCTAGAAGCGAGAAGAAAAGTATTATTACTTGAAAGGAAAATGATTCAGAATAGATTAATTAGAGATTATCCAAATATCATATATGACTACAATATGAGAATATACTTACACAACTTATTAATCAAATTAGGGAGAAGATTGAATATACGGCAGATTGCATTAGCAACTGCAGAGATTTATTTGACTAGATTTTTAACTAGAGTTTCAATCAAAGAAATCAACGTTTATTTATTAATTACAACTTGTCTTTATGTCGCTTGTAAAATTGAAGAGTGTCCTCATCATATACGATTGATTATATCCGAAGCAAGGAATATATGGCCCGAATATATTCCCCATGACGTTACTAAATTGGCCGAATTTGAATTTTATTTGATTGAAGAAATGGATCTGTATTTGTTGTTGCATCATCCCTATAAATCACTAATCCAATTCAAAGATTTTTTACATGATAATTATCAGACATATGGGTTTAAATTGACAGATGAGGAACTACAAAATGCATGGAGTTTGATTAATGATAGTTATATCACCGATATTCATTTATTATTGCCTCCACACACTATCGCCATCGCTGCTATCTATATAACAGTAGTGTTGAAGAAAAACTTATCTCAAATTAAGCAAACTAATAATAATAGCAATACTGAAGAAGATCATGATAAGAAAGAGATGAATATTGATGATTTAATGAATTTGACAAAATCCAGTAATGCAAGTCAAGATAAAGAAGACAAAATGGATATCGATAATAATAATTCACCACAGAAACAACGATCACAATCTGCAGTAGGGGTCAGTGGTGCAATGAATCCTCAATCTCAAGGTCAAGCACCTGATTTGAACAACTTTGATTTGGATATAATGGATGAAGATACTATTAAAATCAACAAATTTATGAATTTCTTAGAACATTCACATATCAATTTGGATGAAGTTGTCGAAGCAGTTCAAGATATAATGAATATGTATGTGCTATGGAATAGATATAATGAACAAGGTGTTAAAAAAGCACTTCAAATAATGTTACTTAATCGAATGTGAGAAGAGAAACGTGTTCGATATTTAAAGTTTATGGTTGTCGAGTCAACTCTAGTTTATTACTACATTGTAACCACTTCCACTCCAACATGGTAAATTGATTTTTTTGACGAAAATAAAGGCTATGCTATTCCAGTAAGACTGGAATGGGGACGGTTTAGTGTCTGTCATTAGTACTCTTGCATATAAGAACACCTAATAAAAGGAGATCACAAAAAAAGCAATTGAAACTTTGGTGCTACCACCTGCTAACGTGTGGGTGCGGTGCGCGTTTGTTGAAATTTTTATTAAAAGAAGAAAAAGAATAAAAAGAAAATTAAAAAATTTAAAAATTTGTAACCATACTGAAAAAGCAAGGTACACAATTTGCTTGGGGAGAATAGTAACGTTACATAATAAATAGTTGAGACAATGTACTTAATGTACGAAAAAAGTGTTGAAATTATAATTTCAACTTATGATAACTAACTATAAGAGGCATTTTAAAAGGGATATTGGTATTTCAAGTAGCTCTTGGTCGTGTAGATCTTGCTAAATCTAAAGTTTGAAGGTACAAACTTAATTGTTGTAATAATCAATTACAATAAAATTTTTTTTTTTTTTTTTTTTTTTTTTTTTTAGAGTCCTTCTTCTCTATTGAATAATTTTTTGTTGTCCTTCTGTTATTTACAATCTTTTCTTTACAACAACAAAAGCAATAATAATAATAATAATAATAATAATAATAATAATAATAAACCCTATAGGAGATAACTAGTTGTGATTACAGCAAACAAATGCATATTTAGAAGGGTCAAGTGAATTGAAATAAATAAAAATAAAAAAATTTATACAAGTCAGACATCCAATCATGAGTACTAATACTAAAATAACTCAAGGGATTCAATCGATTGCAGATCAAAAATATCATGATTCATTCTTAGCTTTAATAGAAAGAAATCAAATATCATTATCTCGAAATTTATTAATATTTTTGTATTTAATCCATGCATTGAAATTTAAACAGACAACTCCTTATACAAATAAATTTTTACACGTACAGAACTTAATAATAACTAATGGAAAACCTATTTATGATATCCATTTGAACGATGTTTATTTTGTCATTCATTGGTTGGTAATAGTCACTTTCCTTCGTTCTTTTTTAATGAAATGGGTATTTGAACCATTCGCTTATAAATTTTGTAATATCCGTTCCAAGAAAGCTAAAACTAGATTTGCTGAACAAAGTTGGTCTTTTGTTTATTATTCAATATCTTTTATTTATGGGGTGGTGTTATATTTAAACAGTGATTATTACAATAATTTAGATCAAGTATATATAAATTGGCCAAACCACTATATGTCTTGGGAATTTAAAAGTTATTATTTGATCAGTATGAGTTTTTGGTTGCAACAGATCTTTGTATTGAATGTTGAAAAACCAAGAAAAGATCACTATCAAATGTTTAGTCATCATATCATTACTTGTTTATTAATTGTTGGATCTTATTATTATTACTTTTTCCGGATTGGACATTTAATTTTAATGATTATGGACTCAGTTGATATTTTCTTATCTGCGGCTAAAATGTTAAAATATGCTGGGTACAGTTTTGCTTGTGACGCCATGTTTTTATTATTCTTAGTCAGTTGGATAGTATTAAGACATGGTGTATATAATTATATCTTCTATCATGCTTGGTATAAATCAGTGGGTTTGATGAAAAACGCTAGATGTATAGAAGGATTAATTCAAAAAAGGTGTTGGACTCCGGGTGTTATTAATACTTTCTTAGGGTTACTAGGTGGAT
>JAKTXM010000228.1:0-13916 GCA_030582575.1 Candida buenavistaensis | reverse complement strand
TTATTTTATTTTTTTTTTTTTTTTAAGTGTGTGTGCTGTTTCTTTGTGCAAACCAAAACTAAATTCACACCCACACACACTCACATAAATACCTACATACCTACATACACACACACACACTACGAGAGAAAAAGTAGCAGTAGAGGAAGAAGAGAAAAAAAAAAAAAAAATTTTTTCAGACTATTTAAATTTAAATACTTCCCAAAAAAACAAAAAAAACTTCATTTAACAAATTTTTATTAAATTTTTATTGAAACCTTTTTTACCTTTCAATTGGATTTATCCATTTGGTTAATTTACTTTCATTTATTATTTTATTAAAATCTAATACTTTATTGTATTGATTAAAATACAAGGGTTTACCCCATTAAAACATACCACTTGAAAATTAAGGAACAGTTTTTTTCTGTTGTGTGTACAACCATTATTCCCACCCATAAAAGTATCAACAACACTACTATTAATCCTCAGTCCATTCCTTTAATCTAACTTTCATTTTATTGTATTTATCTACGCGTGTGTGTTTTATTTATTTATTTCATCCCCCCCTCCTTCCCCTTATTGTATTATATTAATTATTTTTAAAATGTACTAGAACTTTGTTTTCAACTATTGTTTTCTAGTACAGGTCACAGGTTATATTATTTTTCATTCATATTTTTTATTATTTTTATTATTTTTATTATTATTATTATTATTATTATTATTATTATTATTATTCATTTTATCAATCTTTTTACATTCAACTACATTAAATAGCAAATATGGGTTTATTCGGTGGTTCAAAAAATAGAGATTCTTCACGAAGATCTTCTACCTCGTCATCTAAAAACTCAGCTGCATTTTCACAATTTGATGAGAAACAAGAATATCTAAAACGATGTTCTTCAAAAACAAAAGATAAAAAGAAAGCTCCCCAATGTGTAAGTTTTAGTATTAAAAAGTAAAAAATGTACAATCATATTTTCAAGGTTTGAAAAATGATTAATCTAGTAGAGAGAGAATAAAAAAAAAAATAAAAAAAATAAAAATAAATAAAGAATCCTGCTCTCTTTTTGACAAACCATAACATTACGTCATAGTTTGATTTACTGAGTTGTCTTTTGTTAACAACACACCTAGAAAGTAAAACCCCCTCCTCGACTAGATTAAACTTCTGTATTCTATTTGCTAGAAAGATTTATCCCTTGTCTCGGATACTTGCGGTACTGTAAGGTCTAAATTTTCGGGCTTTAATTGCTCTGAAATTTTTGTGAGTTTATATGCTCTCAACCTATAGCCTAAAGTTGCATCATGCAATATTTATGACAAATTACTTGTATAACGACATTAGTAAGCTTAAACAACGTTGTTTTTTTTTTTTGTTTTTTTTGCTTTTTTTGTTTTTTTTGTTTTTTGGTTTTTTTGTTTTTTTTTTTGCAGCACGTTTATTGTGAAACTATGGATGTAAGAAAATTTTTATATACTTTTCCTTATTGTTTATTAAATCCATAAACCCCTTTTCAATACCGTCTTTTAAAGGTACTCTTTTTGAAATCAATTTAGCAACCTGCTTTGGATCAATCAATCCTTCTTCAAATGCTTTAATAACCAATTCAAAATCTACTCTTGTATAACACATACTTGCAGTCAAATACAATTCATGTAATGTCAAATCCATTGGATAAAAATCAATGGGAATATGTGGCCAAATGGCAATATTGGTACCTATACCTCCAGTACATAAAGTTTTAATCATTGCATTAAAAGAAGCTTTATTACCACAACAATCATAAACATGAGTAAAACCACCATCTCTAGATAATTTTTTCAACTCTTTAACATTTGTATCAAAATCATATTGTAAAGGATCAAAAGTTTTCACACCAAAAGTACCAGCCAATTCTCTACGTGCTTCGGCTGGTTCGCTTAATGTAATGTCTGTAACACCATGACCTTTCAATGCAAATATAGTACATAACCCAATAGGTCCACCACCAATGATGAGAGCCAGTGGTGATTTTTCATCATTTATTCGAGATTGTCGAATACCATGCCATGCCACTGCCAATGGTTCAATCAAAGCTGCTACGTTATCAGGCACTATCTCAGGATCATAAGGAAGTAGTTTGTTCTCAAGAACAATCATATAATCAGCAAACCCACCATCTCCGAATCCAAGACCATAAAACCCTAAATTCGTACATGCATTATACTTTCCGCTTCTACAAGCACTGCAAATCTCCGTCTTTTCATCTTCCGGGATATCCAAATACTTTCTCTCTAAACAAGTCCCGGGAGCTTCCACAACAACATGCTGTCCAGGTTTTAACTTTACATCATCACCAACTTCAATGATGACACCACACAATTCGTGACCCAAACATTGACCTTTTTTAACAAGGTGGGAAACAGGGTTGGTTTCACCTTTGAAAAATAACGGTCCATCAAGGTATTCATGAAGGTCAGATCCGCAAATCCCACATTCAATTACACGAATCTTGACTTGTTTTGATGACGTGATGACTGGGATAGGTTTGTCTGTGACATATTTAAGATTTTTGTTTCCATGATACTCAATCGCTTGCATTTTTGAATTGTTGTCGGGTAAATATTAAGGGTAGGATAGGGACATTTATATAGTTTTGTGAAAAAAAAGGATGAGTGGGGTATATACATATATAGTTGTGTGTGTGTGTGTGTGTGTGTGTGTGTGTGTGTGTTTTGGAACCATTCCAATCTTGATGCCGTGCACAAGGCGGATAATCAGGAGATATATTCATACATGACGGAGGGGAGTAATAATTAGGTTTACAAGTTGGGGTATAGATGGGAAAAAACTCGGAAGAATGGTCAGTCAACTTTTTTTTTTTCCCCATGGGTATACCAGTCGTCACGTGAGAAATACATATCACCCCACTTATCAACAAAACCGGATCCCCTTCGGGTACTTGATTCTTACATCTACAATATCCAAGCTGTTATTTGGTTGCAAAAACTTTCCTTCTTAACCATGAGTCGTGTAAAATAGAACAAGTTTCATCACCATCACCATCTACAAAAACTTTGTTTCACGCAAAAAAAAAAATTTTTTTTTTTTTTTTTTTTTTTTTTTTGAAATTCTTTTTCTTTAGCTAAAATATATTCAACCGGGACAACTTGCAATTGAGCGGTCATGCCGGTCATTCTTTGGACCCTAGTATGGACGTACTCTCTAGCCCGGAAAATCAATTTATGAAGTGCTATGTTCAGTTGTGGTTTTTAAATACAATGAAATCACTGACTCTACGAGCTTTCGTACATAATTTAATCTTATTATTCTAGTTATTTATATAGCCTATTTATTTTTGATTTTATTATGCAAATGATCAATCTTGACTCGTTTTGATAATCCTACCCTTGATCTCGGATGTCGATTACAAATTTCAGATAACGGTTTAGATGCTATTCTCTTTCTTTGTACTTTTCGACTAAACAGTATTCTATCAAGATTCTCTTGATTTTTGTTGGTAGTCGCTACTATTTTTACTGGTGGTTCAGTCTTTTGTTGCTTCTTATTTTCAACTTTCTTTGGTTGCTCCAAGTTGTTAATATCTGGTCGTTTTGAAGCGTTTTCAACGAAATCCATTTTACGTTTCTCTAGTTTAGGAGGTTTTTCTATTTTCTTTGGTACCATTAATAGTCTATCCAATTTTGGTTTATCCTCTTGTATTTCATTTTCGGCAGTCTTGTCTGTTGAGAAAGATGATGGTTGTGGATCCATATCATCATTACCATTTTCACTTTCTTCCAGTTCAGTTGAAATGGGTGCTATTTTCATTTCATTTAAATTTTGTCCTTGATTCATATTCAATTTTCCATCTGAATTACCCAAGTCATTGAACGGAGTTGAACAGCTCAAAATCTCAGCCTCATTTGGTGGACTATCTCTATCAATTTCTGGAAATGGTTCCAATATTCCTTCATTTGATAAACCATTTAACATACTAACCTTTTCAAATTCTTCTGTATTTCCAGACTCATCTATGTTTTCTTCAAATTCATCATCATATTCTTCTTCGGTATCCATTAATATCACATCCGGATCATACACCGAGGTATTGCAACAGTCAATAACTTCGGTACCACTCTCAGAAACAATCGCATCTTGACAGTTGAAATTATCGCATATTATCAGGGAGCTTTCATTATTTGCTAATGAGGAATGGTATGAATTGTATATTGTAGTAAACCTCGGTATACTGCTGGTTATAATCACAGGTATTTCTTCTTCGCTATCTTCCACAAAGGATGTATCGTCAACTGTATGTATTTGCCTTTCTACACCTTCCTCACGGTTTGGACGGAAATCAGGTTCAGTAAAACCTCGTGTTCGTAGTTGGAGGTGACGCGGTGGGTTGTGAAACGTGTCATCGTCTCCCATGAAATACTGTAGCTTCGGTCGTTGATTTGACATTTGAGTATAATAAAAATGACTTTTAGAAATTTAATAATTTACAATTTGATTTGGTTGTAAAAAAGGTTGTGTGGCAGTAATAAAAGTAAACAATACGTAATTTAATCTTTTGTTTTTTCCTCTGTTCTTCTCATTCGGAAGGAATCGAGGTTTTCAGTAAACTACAAATTGTAAGTATTAACATCTTAATAAAATAAAAAAATCACTCATATATCTACAGACTATTATATTATACTCATTTTATAGGCATATTGAATATACTCTGCATTGAAACTATTGCTATTGCCGTCAAGGGCCCACACAAGTCGTGTACTTGGTTCCACGTCCTCTCTATAAATTTACCCAACTAACGCGTGATTTTATTTTTGAACTTTTTTTTTTTTTCTTTTTTTTTTCTTTTTCTTTTTCATCGAACTTATCAAAGGCATTCATCCTGACGGGTTACCATGAAAGTGGAACTGCTCCTTGCTCTAATTTCATTGATGGTGTGTTTTGATGACTTATACCCGATCCAGAATATAATAGATAATATGGACCCTGACACTTGATGATTTTTGGTTGTTTTGAATTGGGGCCTCCCATGTTTTTAGTTCGGTTGTGTGTATACCCTAGGCCAAACAGGAATTACGTCTTCGATTGTATGTTAAATATTCTGTGAAGAATGCGTTTATTTAAACGATTTTCGTCAATTAAAGTCATAGAGTCCTGATGCTTGCTTACAAAAGGGGGGGTTCTCAGATAATGTAACTATCAGTGATTTCAACATATGACTCTTTTTATGTCAATGCAGATGAAGCATACAAGTTCGGCGATTCTGCCAATATTCCCATACTTTTTTTTTTTTTTGTTTATTGGTGTTCTTTTTTATTTGAAGGGAATCAAAAAATAATAATTATCAAATGAAGAAAAGGGTTGTATTAGGGTCCGGAGGCGTATTGTGATCTGGATTATGCTGGAATTTTTATTGTCCGAAGTGTTAGGGGCGTATTTTAGACGACCGATCCAATATGGAGGGCGTATTTTGAAAGGCATTTCCAAAAATGGTTACGTTGTACGTTCTTCCTTGCACGGTACCCTTTTCCCCCTTCTTAGAGAAACCAAACGAGGCCCATTTGGTCGATTGAAAAACATCATAATTTACGTGTCTTTAGGATCTGTTATCTAGAAAACTTGTCTTTAAAGCTAGTTTCACTTTCTCTGAAAGGAGAAGGTTTGAGTAACCATGGTCACATCTTTGATAGAAGCTTTTGCCGCTTATTCCTGATTCAGTCCTTCTAGGTCATAATACTCTCATGGGGTATGCGAATTGGGAAGGAAAGGCTTCCTTGATGGCTCTCGAATCTTCTTTGAGAAACCTAGTTTATGAAGAAGCTCTGGAGTATTTGTCAAGAAATTAAAAGACTAACTGTTGAATTCGAGTCTGGAGATAGTCTGGATTTGTCGTATGTATTTTTTTTTTTTTTTTTAATCTTTCCACCCATAACTTTTGCAAATATCAGAGAACTTACTAACAACGAATACTATGTTTATTTTAACAAATGTGTATTAATTAGGATCTATGTAAAAAAAAAAAAAATATAGATAATTTTCTCACAACTTTTTTTTTTTTTTAATTATTCTTTGTTGTTGTTTACATTATAGTACATTTAGAACAAGTGCTCTTATCAGATGATTCTGGAGCTTTAGTGGATTGTTGCGCTCTTGGTGCAGAACCAGTGGTGGTTTCTTTCTTTTCAGTACCAGCAGTTTTAGAATCCGCAGCTGATTTTGAGGAATCTTTGGCATCAGCTGATTTAGAGGCACCAGCAGCACCGGTAGCGGCAGCACCACCAGCAGCAGCACCTCCAGCAGCAGCTTTTGTAGATGAGCCAGTTTTACTAGATCCGAGTAATTTAGTAATTGTTTTAATAAATACTTCACCTTGTTTTGTAGCAATGTCTAATTCTAATTTAGTTGGTTGTCTTGAACCGTCAGCACCGGCAAAAGTACCAGCACCATATGGAGAACCACCATGAATTTCATCCAAATTAGATTGTAATTCAAAAGCGTTAGCATAACCAAATGGAATATATGGCATACCATGGTGAGCCAAGAAATTCAAAGTGTTTCTAACAGTAGTTTCTTGACCACCACCTTGAGTACCGGTAGAAACAAAGATTGCAGCTGGTTTACCAGCAAGAGCACCTTTAGCCCATAAACCACCAGTGGCACCCCAGAATTCAAAGAATTGAGCTGGAGCAGTACCGAATCTAGTTGGAATACCGAATATGAAAGCATCGTATTCAACCAATGTGTCTACAGTAGCAACTGGTATATCAGATGGTTTTTCTGGAGCATGCATTTTGGCTAAGACTTCTTTTGGTAAAGTTTCTGGAACTTGGAAAAGGTCGGCCTTGTGACCGGCTTGAGCAGTACCTTTTTGAACGGCTCTGGCCAATTCGGTGATATGACCGTAAGTAGAATATTCAATGATTGCAACCTTCATGGTTTATATGGCTAGGAATTGATATGGAAGAAGAAGTAGAAGGATAAACCTAGATGTTTTCTTTTATAAAAGTCAAAAAAAAAAAAAAAATCGACTAAACGGAAAGGGGGGATAAAATTGTATAATTTGAACCAAGCGGGAAAATGAAAAGTTATATATCTCGGGTTAGGAGAATGAACAGAAAAAAAAAAAAAAGAAAAAGAAAAAGAAAAAAAGAAACAGGCATGGGATGGAAAATTACAAAAAACATTAAAAATGTAAAATGTATCAATTACTAAAATTAAACATTTCATTTATATCCGCATACATGGCCATGGCAATGCTGGGAAAAAAATAAATTAAAAAGTTTAAAGTTTCTGTCTTTCTCCTACATCAACTCAATTGATCATCAAATCTGTTAGTTACAATATTAACTTTGAACTGTTTCTCGTGGCTGTACTGAAAAATAAAAATAATTACCATTAAATGGTTTTTCCGAAAAACCAAATTAGCATCGTCTAAGGACTGTTTTACGTGTTTCATTTTTCCCGTAGACTCTCTATTTTTGTTATTGATGTGTTGTCCGGAATTCATTACTTTCTGCTACCCGGAATACATTGCTTACATTTAATTAGTAATATGAATAATCACAAATTAACTCAACGCGCATATTGTAACAAAATCTTGCCGGCTCTTTTTTAACGCGCCGTTCGGTAGTTATTTTTAGCTCCTATTAGTTTAAGCCTTTCAAAATCAAGTAATTGAGTAGCCAGCTAAATCCTAAGTTAATTTTAGCATCAATACATTTTTACTTGTAAATGTCCTGCTATTCCGGTTTGGTTGGAATAGTATAGAACTAAGGATTTCTCAATTGGGAAATATTCCGGATCTCTGAATCTATGGTTTTGTGTTGTGTCTTGGTTTTTGTGTCGGTATTTGTTTCTTTGTCTCTGGGCATATCCGGTTTCTATTTTTTTTTTTTTTTTTATTGTGTTGACTGAAATATTCTTCTATTTTTATTACTAAATTGTAGAATTGCTTAGTAAACTCGGAAATTGTTTAAATTCTTCTGACAAGCAATATTTCAATTTTCATCCAATTGTGATGGCACCACAGTAGTATATGGTGGGAATTCATTGAATTGGTCAGCTTATGTAATGATGGAAAAAGTTTAAAAAATAATAGCTATTGCAACATGAAATTGTTGTGGGATTAAGGAGGTTTAGACGTTTTTTATTTTTTTTTTTTATATGTGGCTCCTTTTATGCCCGTCGCACTTTCTGAAAATTTTATTATATAAGTCAGACAATTCCTCTCCCCTCTCAATTGACAATATCTTTTTCTATTCTCTATCGTTTATAAAAGAAACAAACAACACATACACCATGGCTATTAAAGTTGCAATTATTATCTACTCCTTATACCACCACATCGCTCAAATCGCTGAAGAAGAAAAGAAAGGTGTTGAAGCCGCTGGTGGTCAAGCTGACATCTACCAAGTCCCAGAAACTTTATCTGACGATGTCTTGAAATTATTACACGCTCCACCAAAACCAAACTACCCAATTGCTACCAACGAAACCTTGACTGGTTACGATGCTTACTTGATTGGTATTCCAACCAGATTCGGTAACTACCCAGCTCAATTGAAAGCTTTCTTCGATGCTACTGGTGGTTTATGGGCTCAAGGTGCTTTACACGGTAAATACGCTGGTATTTTTGTTTCTACCGGTACTCAAGGTGGTGGTCAAGAAACTACTGCTTTGAACGCTTTGTCTGTCTTGGTCCATCATGGTATCATTTTCGTTCCATTGGGTTACGCTAAAGCTTTCGCTTTACAATCCAACTTGGACGAAATTCACGGTGCTTCCCCATACGGTGCTGGTACTTTTGCCGGTGCTGATGGTTCTAGACAACCAACCAAATTGGAAAAAGAAATTGCCTTCATCCAAGGTAAATCTTTCTACGAAACTGTCTCTAGACAATAGATTTTTTGTTAGTTGTATAATTTAAATAATATGAATAGAACATCCTTTAATGACTCAAAATAAAAGTATGGTTTGTAGAATCGGAGTTCGAGGGTATGTTTTTTCGTCTCCTGTCGTGGTCGGATTAGAAAAAAAATAATAATAATAATAATAATAAGACAAAAAGGGGGCGGTACCTACCACAAAAAAAAGAAAAAATTAAACGTTAACCTGGCTGACAGGACTCGAACCTGCAATCCCTTGATATCCGTCCAAATTTATTATTTAACCCGTAGTCAAGTGCCTTACCATTAGGCCACAGCCAGTTGGATAATTTAGAAAAAATAGAAGAACTCCTGGCTGACAGGACTCGAACCTGCAATCCCTTGATGGCAAGCCGAAATTAAATTTTCAACCGTAGTCAAGTGCCTTACCATTAGGCCACAGCCAGCTCTTCATGACTTCGGGGTTTTTTTGGATCACCTCATTCTTTAAATTATGACTCTTTCTAGGGCAATTTGAGATATAAATATTTGATATTTTTTTTATTTAATCAACTTCCAAAACAAATCTTAATGTTCATACATATTATGATTTATATTCTCTTATGTAATAAAGTATTTTAATATAATTTTCTGATGTTTGGCGTTTTTCAATCATTTTGCAAATTTAATCCAATTTTGCCAAAAAATCAATATAAATAAATTTTCTAATGCCCACCCCCCCTTTTTAGAAAGACTACGTATAGACAAAATCTAGAAAGTAGTATCTACTCCAGTACATGGAAACAGGAGTCATTTTTTTGGTTATTGTTTTGGTTATTGTTTTGGTTATACCCCTCGTTAATGTTTGATCACTCTTCTGAAAACAATAGGAAAAAAATAACACCCAATAATACTAGCTGCTTGTTTTGAGTATAAACTGTGCTTATTGCAAAGCCAGTATTCTGATGTTTTCACTTAGCCTTCAACTTTCTCTAGAGATTGTGGATGGTCGTTTTTAGTGAATGAAGCTATTAGTTGAGACCTATTTGAGAACAGTGTGTTAGTGGCACCAATACACTTGAATGATCTGGTTTCCTTTTTTGTAACAATAGTTTCAATGTGTAGATGAGTTGTGGGTTAGATGTGTTTGTGTGTGTGTGTGTGTGTGTGTGTACACCCCCTTTGGAGATGTTCAAGGATACTCTCAATAACTCAGATTGAAATTACAAACTTATAGACTATATTGGTATGAAAAAGGGTCATACTTATCAGCACACTAGCTAAGCATATAAACCATTCTGTCCATACCCAGCATTTAGTGGGTTGAAGTGATCGGAGTTTGGTTTTCCAAAAAAAATAAATTGCAACTTGCATGATCTTGGCGAGATTAAAAATAAAAAAAAGTGAGTGTGTATATTTACTTTTTTAGCAGCCAAACCCATACCGTGTCTAATATTTCAATATTTGAATACAAACCAAAAAACTATAAATATTCAACAAAAATTCATTGATTCAAGTTTTTTTTTTTTTCATCATTACAATCCAATCAAATATGAAATTCTCCATTGCTACCTTATACTTAGCTGCTTTATCTGTTGTTAACGCTTCCATTATTGCTGATGCTGTTCCTGAAGAAGTACCAGCTACTGAGGTTGCTGAAGCTGTTGCTACTGAAGATGTTGCTACTGAAGCTGTTGCTACTGAAACCGCTGATGAATTAACCATTGAAGGGTTCACCCCACCAAACAAGTACGATTGTGAAATCTATTCTTTCGATTATAAATTTGCTTTGGCAGTCAAAGAATTAAACAAGGAAATTAAATGTCCCTACACAAAATTAGATTTGGTCTATCAAAGTAGCGACGGTCAATTATTCCATGGATGTGGTAAGAAATTCCCAATTTGTAAATGTAAACCATGTTATGACGTTTTTACTGGAGATAAATGTGGTGATAATTGTAAATATGATAAAAGGACCGATTCTAATCCATGTGGAAATAAATGCCCAACTGGAACACCTTGTAAATACCCATACTGTGAAATAGATGCCAATGACTGTGACTTCCTTATCAGCTTATGCTGCAGTGTATTGCATGACGATAAATATGCTACAGGTTCTATTGTTGCCAACCATCAATTTCAATTTGATAAACCACCACAATCAAATGCTTTATATACTAAAGGCTTCTCCATTGTTCACAAAGACGGTGTTTATTACTTGGCTCTCAACCACAATATTATCTTCTGGCAATGTAAAGTTAACAACAAAGGCTTATACAAACTTTACGACAAAAAGGTTGCTCCTCAATGTTCTCCAGTTGAACTTATTATTTTGAAATCTGATGAAAAGTCTTGCTGCAAAAAAATTGTTTTGTAAGACTGAGAATCTAGAGTTTCGGTTTTCCCGTTTTTTTTCAATTTTTATATTCTTCGGGTCTCGATGATCAATTTATTTTCGGTTTCAAATTTATAGTTTGAATTCTACAGCATTTTTTTTTTAAATCAATATATACTATGCTACACAAAATAGTACCTGCTCAATGCGAGGTTTGCACTTTCGTGGGATTTTACGACTTATCATTGCGAGAGCGGCCCACCTGAAAAAAAAACAAAAAAAAAACCTAAAAAAACGTACGTTGATTCTCTCCCTCTTTTATTTTTTTATTTTTAATCATACCCCACCAACAATACAATGGTACTCCCTCCAGCTATAAACATTGCCAAATGGATAGAAGAGAATGGTGACACTTATTTAAAACCTCCAGTCAACAATTATTGTCTCCATCGAGGTGGTTTCACAATAATGATAGTTGGGGGGCCCAATGAAAGAAGTGATTACCATATAAATCAAACACCTGAATATTTTCACCAAGTTAAAGGTACCATCTGTTTGAAAGTTGTTGACGATGGCGAATTCAAAGATATTTTTATACACGAAGGTGACTCATTTCTTTTACCTCCAAACGTGCCCCATAATCCATGTCGTTATGAAGATACTATAGGACTCGTTGTGGAACAAGATAGACCTGAAGGAGTCAATGATAAAGTCAGATGGTACTGTAGCAAGTGTGAGAATATAATTCACGAAGTTGAATTTTACTTGACGGATTTAGGAACTCAGATAAAAGAGGCGATTGTGGGATTTGATGGCAACACAGAAGCAAGAACTTGTAAGAAATGCGGGACAGTAAATTCATCCAAAAGAGAATAACTTTAATTTTCTATTTCTAAATAAGATCTAATAAATATGAGACCAACGTATAATCACTCGAATTTTTTCTTGTAAATGTCTTCACCTTTATCAAAAACCCAATCAACGGCATGTTCAACTGGTTCATCGAAAATATAAGGCAATACAGGGACAATACCTAAACCAATAGCAACAGGACCGTAGGTTTTAAGTACAGGAATACTACTATTCTTGAAAATGTACGAAGAATAACGAACCGCACTATGGATAGTGAATGCAGGCAACCCCATAGAAGCAATACTTTGGAAAATACCTCTTTTTAAAGCAACTAATCTCCAATCGCGATCTATTACACTATGCGTAGAAACAAATGTCTTTGCTGCAACTTCATTAGGTTCTGGTTCTTTATCCCATGGTTTCAATCCAGGAACATATCTTCCTTGAGCTTTCATGTTGGTAACCCAAGCTGCATATGAAACATCCCCAAGAATATAAAGCCATGATACGGCATATCCAGATTTTACTAACCATGGATGGGCAACTGGACGAAATGATTCACCAATATCCGAAGTATAAGCAACATATCTATGAGATGCTAATAAGATAGTTCTAAATCTATTCGCATAAGCTGCGTATCTAAGGTTGGATTCTTGTTCAGTGACAGACTTATCTTCAATTGAACCTTTGACATGAGCAACAGTTTGATCTGTATCAGAAGACATGGTGGATGAATTGAAAAAATAAAAGTAACGATATATTTATCAAGCGATAATCCAGAGAGATACAGAGAAAAAGAGCACGGTTTTTTTTTGCCACAACGAAAGAGAAAGTAAGAAAAAATAAAAAAAAAAAATCAAAAAAATCTCAACCTGAAATAGATTCCTTTTAGTCTACCTTTAATCTCCGCTTTTTATATCCGTTATGAAGATAACACTTGTTATACGATTCACAAACTCAGAGTCAGCTACTGAACAAGTTCCAGATTTAGCAGTACCCATTGGTGTAAACTTTGATAAGGACGACGTTAATAGATTAGTGAATGTGATTTGGTTGAAAACAACAATTAGAAACAAAGTCCCACAATGTAAGAATAAAAGATTAAGATTGATATATAACGGAAGAGTGTTGAATGAAAAAACAGATTTTGAAAAGGAAGTGTTAAAGCGTAGATCTGATTCAGAGCAAATCTATATCCATTGTGTTATTGGTGAAGTATTAACCAAAGAACAATTAGCTCAAGAAAATCAATTAGATAATAAAGAACAAGAAGTGAGTACTAACCCAGAAGTTATCGGGTTTGATAGGTTATTACAACAAGGCTTTTCTGCAGATGATGTGACTGATTTACGACGTCAATTTTACCTGATTTATGGTAGTGAAAACACTGGCGCAACAGGAGGAGATATTGCAGATGTCGAAGAAGATGAGAGCAGACAAAATAGATTACGACAATTAGAAGAAAGATGGATTGAATCAACTTCTAATAATGACGCAACTGAAAGACCTACTGGAACACAAGATGGAGATCAAACACAAGCACAAGCTCCACCACCATCACAACCAATTGAATTAGACGAATCACAAGTCAATGAAGATTTGTTGTTGGGATTCTGTATTGGAGTATTCTTAGGTGTAGTTGCCGTAGTATTTTTACTCGCCGACGATACTGTCTTTAACAAACGTCAAAAGATGTCTATAATAGCTGGTCTATTTATAAACTTCTCATTAGCTATAGTTAGAGGACAATGGATATAGTTTATTATAAAATAAATGTATGGTCTTCCGGCCCTCACTAAAAATTTAAAGAAATAACTCTTAATGAAAGGGCACTAAGATGACCGGTTGTGTAGATTTTACTCTCGCCAATAGCTTGACG
>JAKTXM010000227.1:0-14484 GCA_030582575.1 Candida buenavistaensis | reverse complement strand
AATAAAAAAAAAAAAAGGTACTTTATTATTATTAACATTCTTTTATTAGATTACAGTTATGTTTGTATATTATGTATAATAAGTAAAGTTTAATAAGCGGTTTCTAACTTAGTATACACGTTATTATTATTAACTCCGTTTCTTCTCCTCCCTTCCTCAACCACCACCACGACACACCCCCCCTTGTTCTATTTTTTTTTTTTTTTTTTTTTTTTTTTTTTTTTTTTTTTTTTTTTTTTTTGTTTCTTCTCCTTTTTATATAACTCATCATCACTTACCATCTTAATAGTATCCCACAAAAAAAAAAAAAGAAAAAAGAAGGAAAAAAGAGTAATACCAAATAAAACCCCAAACCAATGTCTTCCAGATTATTATCAAACGCTTTACGTTCTCAATTAGCCAAAAGATTAGCATCCAATGGTTCCAAACAAGCGATTCGTTTTTCTGCTTTACCACTCATTGCAACCACCTCCATGCGTAGTTTTCATAATACTTCAATCCGATTCAATACACCGGAATCCAACTTGAATGATATTGTCGGTAAGGAAATCGAAGCTGTTGAATCGATGGAAAATGAATTGGATCCATCTTTGGTTCAGTATTTGGAATCAAGTGGGTTTGAAGTCAAAGCTACCCCGGGAACTTCCAATGTTGAATTGATCAAAAAAGACGCTGAGTCAGGTAGAATCATTCGTGTTTATTTTGATGTTGAGGATGTATCTGATATTCCTACTGAAGAATTTGGCACTGAAGATTTAGAAGAAGAAGCAGAGGCTTTAGATCAAGTTTTTAGTAATGTTAAAGTATTGATTGAAAATCCAAGTGCTAATACTGGTTTATTTTTCAGTTTATTGTTGCAAAGTTCTGAATCGGCATTCTTGATCGATTACGCTAATGTTCAAGCAGATACTAAACAATTCCTTACTAGAGTTAATAAAGATGCTGAATTCGATGATAAATTCAATTATCAAGGCCCTAAATTCTCCTTGTTGGACGAATCTTTACAAGTTGAATTTGAAAACTATTTGGTTGCTAAAGGTATTGATAGCAATTTAGCTGAATTCATTATTGGTTATAGTGATGTTAAAGAAGAAACCGAATATAGAAATTGGTTAAAATCAGTCAATACTTTTCTTAAATAAGTGTTGAATTTTTACTCCCCCCCCACAGGGATCTTGTATATAGATATATATATATATATATATAAATTTTATATGTTTTAAATGTGTATAGTGTTTATTATTTTTATTATATAATCATGTAGATTAATAAGTCATTACATCGATCACGTGCTAAACATTAGGGCTTATTAGCCCTAAATAAATCGTGTCCTAACCAGAAAGTTTTATATATTTTTTTAGAGCAAAAGATGCATGGGAAGAAACAAAGGTTCAACCAAAAAAAAACGAAAAAAAAAAAAAAAAGAAAATTTTGGTTGAAAATTTCATATAGTATAGAGAAGCACTTCATTAAACTTTAAAGAAAATCATGTCAACAGAAGCTCAAGTCTCATACGCTGCATTGATTTTAGCAGATGCTGAACAAGAAATCACAGCTGAAAAATTATTAGCCATCACCAAAGCTGCTGGTGCCAACGTTGACCAAATCTGGGCCGATGTTTTTGCTAAAGCCGTTGAAGGTAAGAACTTGAAAGAATTATTATTTTCTTTTGCTGCTGCTGCTCCATCCGGTGGTGCTGCTGCTGCTGCTGGTGGTGCCGCTGCTGCTGCTGGTGGTGAAGCTGGTGAAGAAGCTGCTGCTGAAGAAGAAGCTGCTGAAGAATCTGATGAAGATATGGGTTTCGGTTTATTCGATTAAACAAACAAACAAACAACAAACAACAAAACAAAAAACCAATTTATACACATCATCTTACGCATTTTACTCCTCCTAGTTCAATCTGTACAAAATTTATTTTTTACTTTTTAATACACACATACAAATACGCCAAAACAGAAATTAAAAAAAAAAAAAAAAAAAAATAGAATATTATATAAACGGTGTTACTACTCTATTTTGACTCTTTTTCTTAAAGGTTCCGGTTCCGGTTGTTGTGGTGTTACTTTAGTTATGTTTGTTCCATTATTCAAATCACCAAGATCAGCTGCAAAAAGTACCGATTGAGCCCATCCAGCATAATCACCAAAAATATCTTTAAAAAACATTCTAATTAATTTGTAAGTTTGTTTATCTAAAGTTTTATTTTTATTTTTATTTCCCCCATTAAATTTATAATCACGTACAGCAATTTGATAGACGTGGGTATCTATAGGTACTACATCATGTTTATCCAATGACATAAGACATATACAATCAGCTACTTTAGGACCTACTCCAGTTAATTGAAGTAAGAAATCATGGGCTGTTTGATAATTTTCTTTTCTTAATGAATTCAATTTATTTATGGTAATATCGGGATATTGTTTGTTGTTTGTGAATTTACAAGCTGTTTGATAGATATATTTTGCACGATATCCGAATCCTAATTCACGTAATTTGGATTCTACTTGAGGATGTGAAGACAAACTTTGTGGTGTTGGGAATGAATAATATTTATCACCTTGGTATTCATTGATATAATCTCCAAAATGGATACATAAATTATCACACATTTTGGAAATTCTCTTTACATTATTATTAGATGAACAAATGAATGAAATGAGACATTCCCATGGATCTTGTCTAAGTATTCTTATACCGGTGAATGAATCAAAGGGAGATATTTTATTTTTTTTATTTTTATAAGGTTCATGTTTTAATTTCCAATGAGTGTATAAATCAGATAATTTAGTAGGTAATACAAAATAATCATTAATGAAACAAAGGGTTTGTTCATCATCAGTTCCCTTTTGACCATTTCCATTTTTCATAATTTGAGAATAGTAAATATGACCAGCATCTTCATCTTGTTTTAATAATACGATTCTATCATGTATGGTAAAGGACCAAATATTATTTATATTTTTCCATCTAAATGTTTGTCCACATCTTAATACTTTCAGTAAACTAACTTCCTTTTCAGTTATTGCTAGTTTTTTCCAAATAAGTTCAACTGTCATTTTTAATGGGTGGTGGTACTTGTGGTAAGACGCGTTTCGATGAAATTTTTTTATTTTATTTTATTTTATTTTATTTTATTTTATTTCTTCTTGAAGGGGCAAAGATTACACAAATAATAAAAAATTACCAATTGGTTAAATATTGATTCATTCATCTCGGAGAGTATTGATGGGGGGATTATTAAAGAATTATGATCCTTCATTGCAATGTTATAATTTTTTTAAAAAATAAAAAGACAATAATCAACATAACAAAGAACAATAGGAATAACAATTGGGTATAGTTTTAATTTAGAAGAAGAAGAAGAAGAAGAAGAAGAAGAAGAGTTCGGTTGTGTGTGTAGTGTGTATGTATTAATTACAAGTCTTTTAATATTATTATTGGTTACATTTGTTGTTGTTGTTGTTGTTGTTGTTGTTGTTGTTGTTGTTTAATAAGAAAATAAAAATATTATTTATACACACTACACATACTCTTCTAATAAACAAAAGAAATGAAAAGAAAGCAAAAAAAAAAAAAATAGAATGATTCCCCTTTCCTCTTCTTGTTCTTCTTGTTCTTTTTTTTTTATTATAAACTACACAACCAAACTCTAATCACATTGAAAAAATCATGGATTCCGATCCAATTGATATATTGTTATTATTAGTATTTGCATCAATAACTTTATTCTTTGCATTATCATTCTGTGCTTATAAATTCTTTTGTCAAAATTCACAAAGAAATGAATATTCTAGTTTGGATTCAGATATATTAGGTTCACATCTGAATAACGTTCCTAGAGAATTTTTAAATGATGAAGAAAGTTTAATTAATTTGGCTGAATCATTTGATTTTACAAATTTATCTCCGGAAGAACAAGGTGCTTATTTAAAAGGACAAGAATTCACTACTAATAATCCCCCAGATTTTAATAAAACTAGAGGAAAAACTTTTACTATACAAGATGAAAAATTAATTAAAGAATGTGGTATAAATGCATTTCAATTTGAATCAGATAATGATTTATTAAACCTGCGTTATATAGTTGCTGATAAAACAGAATTAAGTTTTCATAATAATGATATGCCATATTCAACTGTTTGTTCAATATTGAATTATCCACTACCAGTTAAAAATAGATTATATTCAGATATTGTTTATTTTGAAACTAAAATATTTGAATTTAATAATAATAATCCAAATGCTCATTTTTCAATAGGTTTAGTAACAAAACCCTATCCTTCATCGTTTAGATTACCTGGATATAATAAATTTTCTATTGGATATGAAAGTACGGGAAATTTAAAAATTAATAAACCCTTTCCAACTCCTTTACAACAACATCAAGGTGAACATAGTCAATATAATGCATTGGTTTTACCACCATTACAACAATCAGACATTGTAGGTTTTGGTTATGTCATTTCAACTGGTACCATATTTATAACTCGTAATGGTAAAAAAGTTTTGGATGTAATGAAGGGATGTTTTGTTGATTTATACCCTGCAGTTGGTTGTTTTTCTACAAATGCTAAATTTCAAGTTAATTTAGGTAAATTAGGATTTGTATGGATAGAAGCAAATGTTAGAAAATATGGATTTGTATCAACTAGTGATTATAAAAAAATTTCTGGTGATAGAGGTTTGGCATCTTTACCTCAGTATGATAAAGTAATTGGTGATGATGGAGATAAAGTTTTAGATAAAGGAGAAGAATTACCACCTAGATATCCAGAAGATGAATTGGATTTTTTTGGTAGAACAGGAACTATTGATAATTTTAGGATTGGATCAAGTTCACAACATATGAAATTGAATGAAAAAAATAATGAAGAAGAACACGAAGAAGATGAAGATGAAATTAAAGAATCTAGAATAGGAAGTTCTTCTCAAGTTACTAATGAACCTGAAGAAATTATGGATCTTAGAGAAAGAATATATGAACAGAATATTCGAAATGAAACATCTTCAATTGATGAATCAACTCCTTTAATTTCTAATGAACAACAACAACAACAACAAGTACATGATAATAAGCATTCATATGATAAAAAAATAAAAATAAAGAGTGATGATGAATACGATGAAACTATTGACCAACAAGAACAAGTCATAACACAGAATACTGGAAAATTGACATCACTTAGTATGGAGAGAGCTTCTCAAGAAGGAGAAGAAGAAGAAGAAGAAACACAACAACAAGAAACATCTGAAATCACTAGTACAGAACCATCAGTGAGTCCCGAACCAACTTCTCAACCAGAAATCAATGACTCTACTGGTTCTACAAATAAATCCAACACAAAGAAGAAGAAGAAAAAGAAGAGTGGAAAGAGAGGAGGAGCAAAGAAGAAAGGTAAGAAGAAGTGAAACATAAAAAAAAAAATATCTAAGTAATGAAGTAGATTAGTATATATATATATATACATATATATATATATATATTTCTGATACCCGTTCTATTCCCTATGTCGCGTAAAAATTAAAAATTAAAAACTAACGACAAAGAAATTTTTTTTTTTCCTTCTCTTCTTTGTTCATCAAACCATATATATATATATATATATTCATAAAATGTCATTAACCTTTATCCGTCAAGTATCTACCAAACTCACACCGGATGAGTCCAAAAAACAAGCCGCCCAACTAGCAATGCAATCACTCAAAGATTTTGGGTCTCTTCTTTCCAACTCCTCCGAAGACACCCAACCGATCGATGTGTTGCCCATTTACGAAACGCCTTCCTTATTTGCTGATCTCAGCTTATTACACCAGGGCCAAGTGTTGCAAACGCTTCAGGAGAAATACGATAAGAACTGGAATAAGTTGACTTTGAAAGATAAACAATTGGGGTATTTTATCGCGTATGGAAACTGGGGCGTGCGTGAAAAATTCAATAATTGGAATACCATCAAGGAACCTCCTTTGGATCTCCCGTTCATTGTACCTTCTGTCTTAAACACCACCGAACCGAAAAATGATACCATAGTGAGGAAATTGCCCGTCGTCGATTTGAGCAGGACAGATGTAAGGAAAGAACAATTTGACGTGAAGAAAATGGATAGCGTCACTAAATTCTTTATCTTTTTGGTCATTTTGATATCTTTGTTTGCTATTTCGAGAGATAAAAATATTGGTGAGAGCGGTCAACCGAAGGAAATTATAATTGAAGATCAATACGAGAAACAAAGGCAAGAAAGGTTGAGAAAACGTGCTGAAGAAGAAGAAAAAGAAAGGAAATCCCAACTCGCAAAACAACAACAACAACAAGAGTCTAACACAAATAAGAAATGGTATTACTTATGGTTGAAATAAGATTCTTTTATTTTATTTTATTTTTTTTTTTTTTTTTTTAATAGACATGTACATATCCGCTAGCTATATATATAAACAACACTTCTTAATCCTCATCTATATCATCCCCATCCTCCTCCTCCTCCTCCTCATCATCATCATCGTCCTCTTCGTTCCAACTATTCTCCACCGTCTCCCTTACTCTCTTCACATACTGCGATCTATGATCCTTGTATAAGTTCGCCGCCTCGACATTCGCAGGAGACGAGATATTTGGATCGTTCAACAACGACTGCACCGACGTCAAGATCGAGCTAACATCATAAGTTGGACTCCACCGGTTCTGCAAGATGTCCAAACACAACTCCCCGCTTGCATACACGTTGGGATGGAACATCTCCGACACAAACTTCACCACCGGTGGTTTGTTAGGGTACTGTTCATCAAACTGCAACACCAACTTGAATGTCCCGTCTTCAAACGGCGTATCGGACGGTCCTATAATCACCGCATTCCTAAAACAAAGAGATTAGTCTAACTTGTCCATGGGTTGTGCTTCTTGGGTTTGATACGTACCATTGCATTACGTTGTCGGGTAATGGTGATGCTGAAACTCCACTGGGTGGATCTTGTTGCATACGCTTGGGTGGTGGGTTAGTATATATATATAAATAGAAAAGATTGAAAATTGATGGTACGGTGTTTAACGTACTTTGAAATCACGCATGAGTCTTCTTTTTGCTGGTGTTGACATGGTCTATTAGGTCTTGTTATTGTTGTTGTTTAAAATGTTCAACCGTGTCGGTAGATTATTCTTATTTTTTTTTTTTTTTTTTTTTTTTTTTTTTTTCTTGTTCTTTTTCTTGTTCTTTTTCATAAATCGCCACTATTAAAGATCCCCAGAGTCTCGTGACTTTAGAGAATCCCATCAATTTAATTTATTTTTTTTTTTTTAAATTCCAAAAAAAAATTTCATTCTTATAAAACTATAAAGATAAGTTATAAATCTTTTTCTTCTTTTTATTCTTATTTATGTTCCCAGAATCCAGTTAAATTGTGACCTGCACCATTGAAAGCTAAAATATTTGGAGTATCAGCTGGGATATCAGTCAAAACATCTTCAGTACCATAAGCAATCAAATTTTTCTTTAATTGATTTGGTGAAACACCTTCAGCGGCAACAAAATATTCTGATTCTGCACCTGGTTGCAAAGAAACAAAATATGACAATAAACCACAAATATGTGGAGAAGCCATAGAAGTACCAGATAAATAAGCAGTTGCAGTATCAGAACCAATATAAGTAGATAAAATATTCAAACCTGGTGCAAAAATATCAACACATTTACCATAATTGGAAAAATAAGCTCTAGCATCAGAAATTGTAGAAGCTCCAACCGTAATGGCATTTTCGGCACTAGCTGGTGAAGTATTACATGCATCTTGATTTTCATTACCAGCAGCAACGGCAAAATGTAAACCAGTTTTAACTGCTGCATTAACAGCCAAATCTAAAGCTGGAGATTTACCACCACCCAAAGACATATTAGCAGTAGATCCTTTAAAACCCTTTTTACCAGCTTTAACAGCATCTTGATGTGATTTGGCAGCATATTCAACACCTTTAACAACATCTGACATGGTACCAGATCCATTAGATCTTAAAACTTTGACGGCAACAATTTCAGCTTTTTTAGCAACACCATAATCATCAGATCCAATAGTACCAGCACAATGAGTACCATGGCCATTACCATCAACATCAGCATCACCTTGTGGAATGGTTTTACCCCATTTTGCTCTACCAGAGAATTCAACATGGTTGATATTAACACCAGTATCAATGACATAAGCAGTAACACCTTTACCTGCATCAGAATCATATAAATATTGATCAAATGAAGATAAACTTAAAGGTTGTCTGTGTGAAACTCTTGCCAAACCCCATGGAGCTCCCTTTTCGATATCAAATTCATTAGCATACACTAAAGAATCCTTTTCTACAAAAGCAACAAGCGGGTTTTTTCTAATCAAATCAATAGTTTGATCTAAAAAGTAACCAGAATAACCACTTAACAAGTTACCAATATCAAAGCTATCAACAAGACCACCTTCTGGTTTGATATCCTTAGTAGATTCAAAGAAAGGATCTTTTTGATCTAAACCTTCCATGGAATTAGTATGAGTTAAGGCAACCCATTCTTGATGGAAAGCAATTTCTTGAGCAGTAACACCTTGCTTAAATACAATGATGTATTTATGAGGAATGATATCTCTAGTAGATTCCGAATTAACAATAGGAGCCAACTTTTCCTGTAAAGTCATACCTAAATGTTCAGCAGCATGATGAGCAGCTTCCTTCAATGGTTCTAATTGATTGTGGATTTTATCTTGAACGGAACCACTAAAAACATCAATGATATCACCAACAGATGGGATGAGTAAACCTTGAACACCAATAAGGGAGGTTAAAATTGAAATAGCAACAGCTTTTGATAATCTCATTTTTGATAAAGCACGTTAAAAAATATCTAGTATAAGTCTAAAAGTCGTTATGAATTTTTGTTTTTTTGTTTTTTGTTTTGAAGGGATGGGTTTTAAATTATATTTGATACGACTGGGAGTTGAGTAGGGAGGGTTGTTTTCTTTCTATTATTTGAATTTGTATTTCTATATATATATATATATCTAAACCAGTAGGAGTATAGTATATTATATTATATATATATATATTTAATAAAAGAAAGAATTGATTAAAAGAAAAGAAAGTAGAAAAGGGAAAAAGACTGAGAAAGTGTGGTTTTCTCCTTTTATACTTGAGAATGTAAAAAAAAAAATTGTAATGATAAGATTTTGTCTCTGACTCTCTCTTAGTGTGAAAGTTTGGGTGGCGATTCAGCGACACCGATAAGAGAGAGTATAATAAAAACTATGGTGTCACTCGACTTATATACAGGTCATACGTATACTTTTCGGTTGTAATATTACCAGCCCCCCCCCCCTCTCCCGGCTACTCCTCCCTTCATCTCAATTCCGAAAAATGGATATCAAAGAAAAAAAAATAACAATTGTGCAATAATACACTACTGATAAGGTAGGCTTTTTTATTTATCTATTTGATGAAGCCTTACTATTCTTTATTAATGATCTAGATGCATCTTTAACCATAGTAGCATAATGTTTATCCAATAATACATTCTCCCATAATGTAGCAGCACCACTATTACTTCTTTCCAAATCAACATCTTTATTAATTCTTTCAATTCCCAAAACATAATTACCTTCTCCACTGATTCTTTCTTCTGTATTCCATAATCCTTTAATACTTTCATCATATCTACTCATTAATTTCCCAATAAATTTTAAATTAGCCAATGTTGTCTTTTCTGGAGTTTGCAATGATAACATATATAATCTTTTAATAAATGCAGTGGCACGAGGTACAGTACCATTTTTAGATCGGAAAAATATAAAATCAAGACATCTTAATAATAATTCTGCTTTTGTAGACACATTAACTGCTGGTTTTTCGATTTCATTAGAGATTGGATCAGCTAATCTTAATGTCTTGTGACTGAATTCCAAATCTGGATCTAATGCCAAATCTGCTAAGATTTGATACAATATGGCAACAAATTTACTTAAATCTATAGCCATCGGCAATCTACCCATTGATCCATGATTCAAAACCAATGAAAATGATGTTGCAATACAAAGTAAGATCGTTCTTAATTGTGTACCAGTATATATCCCTCCTTCATTATCCTTTTCTTCATCAAATGAATGTTCATCAACAATATCTGTCATTATTTCTCTCAAGACTTCTAAAAAGTCACCTAATAAATCAAAGTTTGACATTTGTCCAAATTTAGATAATCCTTCCAAAACTGACCCTGTTAATAAATTTGCATCACTTCGTTTGCCATCAGCAACATGTGAACCAGCTTTTAAAATTTCGAGGTATAACATTAATACCATTTTAAGAACTTGAGCTTGGTATTTTTCTCTTTCTTCAACAGTGACTGCTTGTTCTGCTTTTCTCATCTCTTCTTCAATTTCCTTTCTCTCCTTTCTAGCTTTCCTTTCTTTTTTAGATAAATGTACTCTATCTTTCTTTTTTAATTTTGGTTTTGGTGTATCATCTTTATTGTTATTTGGATCATAATCTTCTAACAAAGAAAGTGACAAAAAAACATTAATGACAGATTCATCAACTCTATAATTCTTGTCTCTAATTGATTTAGTCATGATTTTTACTACATCAAACGTAATATCACCATGCTCTTCATCGTCTTTAAGTAAAGTTTCTAAAACTCTCAACGATTTAGTAAAAATAGGAAGATCTCCTTCATGTTGTGGTTTTCTATTCAATCTTCTGATAACAATAGTGAAAAGTTCTTCACGATAATTGAAATGTCTTAAAGAACTCAAACACAATTCAGTTGCTGCCTTCAAGGCAATATTCCCACGCTTCAATGAATCGCTTGTAACTTTTGCATTATTCATAGAATTTGAATACGAAACTTTCAGGAATTTCGACAACAAATCAATATAAGCTTTATAATTTACAACCAATCCTTGTTCAAAACTTCTTAACCTGGCAATTTCTCTACTGACCTTTTCCCTCTTTTCTGCATCTGTCAATGGTCTAATTTTATATGAAGGTGCAAGGGATTTGAAAATTGGAATCAATGCTAATATCGCCAATTGTGATGTCATGAAATTTTTCGATTCAGACATCTTTCGTAATCGTGTAAGACAAGATATATTTTCTTCTGGGTCTTCTATCAATTTGGAAGCTAGTTCTGCTATTTCTTCTTTTGTTTGAATTAATTGTTCTTGTGGTGTCAATGTACTTTCTTCTTCCTCTTCTTCTTCGCCCTCCACTTCGGGTTCTTGTTCTTGTTCCGGCTCAGATTCCTCCTCTTTCTCTTCCACAACTTCTCTCACAACCCTTTCAATAGTACCATCTGACTTCTTAATAGGCAACGCCTCGACTGTCTTTGTCGTGTTTGCTTTCCTCGGAATCAATTCATAATCCATTTCTTGATTATCCCAGTCTACTTCCTCTTCTTCTTCTTCTTCACCATGTTGATCCACATTATTGAATAAACCAGTTGATAATTGAGCATCCTGCTCTTGTTTCAACTTCTTTCTCTTTTCTAAATCTTGTTGTTTACTCTTTCTTTTACCCATGGTGTAGTTAGTTTTTTTAATAATTTTTTTTTTTTTTTTTTTTTTTTTGGTTTGTTTGTAGGATTCATTTTTTTACGATGAGATGAGAATTTAAATACAGACATCTATATTATTACATTTTATATACATACATGACCTATTTACTGCTGTTGCAGTTCGTTAATATTGGATAAAAGTTGAGATAAACATCTCTTTGTAGCCAAATCATCTTGTAATATCGTTGAAAACGTACCATCACGTAAAGGTTCTGGTAATATATTAGCCAATGCTTTTCTAGCCTCCAAATTATCTGATAATCTCATATAGCACCTGACAACATGTTTCAATAATCTGCCTGAGCTATTGGATGATGGTTGTTGTTGTTGAGATGAATTCACGGCGATGCTAAGTTGATCAATCATTTTAGATAATACAGAGGCAACAGTATGGAATCTTTCAAATGTAGTACACACATAAGATAACCCTTGATCGTCCAATAATATTTTTTGTAAAATAAAAATAGCCACTGTTTTAGATAATTCTGAAGAAATTTCCATAATGTTCAAACACAAAGGAACGATTTCCGTAGTCAACAAGAAATTGATCACTTCTGGTGTATCATTCTTTACCAATGCACCAATAACACCCAAACTAGTCAATCTCAAATATTCAAATGATCTCTGACGCGCATTCGTAGATAAGAAAGGGTATAAATATAATGGAAGATTGGCATTCAAAAATAATCCTCTAGTTTGTACATTGGAAGCAACACATTGCAACAAAGCTAATGCATTACATACTCTATTGGAAATAGATGCACTGAGATTAGGTGGATTCAAATATGGGTAGACTGATATTATCTCCTCTAACAATACAGCAATCACACCAAATGAGTTCCACAAAACCAATGCCAAATCATCATACTGTTCACGTTTTTTTCCAAGTTCAAGCAATGCTCGTTCCCTATTGGTTCCCGTAACCAATTCCGATATCCATTGGTAAATCTGTTCGTCGTTTAATGCTTTGTTGGTGGATTCGTTCTGTGGAACGGCAGATGCGGACATGTTGTGTTCGTCTTTTTGCAGATATGCTTGATCGTGTGTATCTATTATATGTGGAGCTTTTCCTTGAATATGAAACATTTGTTGTTGAATTGGTTGGGGTTTGCTTTTTTTTTTCTTTTTTTTTTTTTTGGGCGTAAGTTCCCACCATTTTGGTTCTGATTATTTGGACACGACTGGTGTTTATACATAGGGTTTAGATTGTGTTATAGGGGAAACAACCGTAGTTAGAAATACACGATGAAGCATTGGATGCGACTTGGCGATTTTCAGGGTAGGTAACAGCTCCAATTTCAAATTCAGACAAAAAATAGGTGTTTTACAACTGAGAAAGATGGAAAAAGTATTTCCGAGATCCCCCAAAATTGAATCTCCCTCCCCTCTTTCCAAAAAAGAATCCGGAACAATTCACTTTTTTCCTTACATCAAACTACTATGGTTCATGAAATTTACGATTATTCATTAGCACAGCTAGATGATCTTGAAAAGGGATTAGAATTCTCTGAATTTACTGCTGATACAGCATGGAAATTAGGATCTTTAGCTCGTACCCTTGCAATTGAATTATTCCCCCGAAAACCAATTGTCATTAACATCACTTTACTGAATGGTCATACATTATTCCAAACAGCGACTGCTAGTGGAACCATCCCAGATAATGATAAATGGGTCACTCGTAAGATCAATGCGGTATTTAGATTCGGTAAATCGAGTTTCTACATTGGTCAAAAGTTGAGATTAAAAAATTTACCCATTGAAGAGGCCATGTTTGTATCTGCTATTGATTATGCTAGTCATGGTGGTAGTATTCCATTGAGAGTAAAAAATTTTGATAGTGTTATCGCTGCTTTGACTGTTAGTGGATTGGCTCAAGAAGAGGACCATTTATTTGCAATTGATGTAGTAAAAAGATTTCTTAAACAGTAGAGAATACACGTGAATATATTTTCTTTATTTAATGCCAAGAGTATAAATAATTTAAATTAACTTCCCCAACCCATTCTTTCTTTTTTTTTAATTTATTTTTCTAAAAACAAAAAACTCACATCAATTATGGGTGCGTGGGGAACTAGTTATTTTGAAAATGACATGGCATGCGATTGCTGGGCAGCCTTGAGAAATGACCATAGCAATAATGCACTTGACAAAATATTACAAAACATGAAAGATGCCGCTTCAAATAATGAGTATTTAGAAATTGACGAATCGGAATATGCTGTTATTTCAGCCTTGCTTGTTATTGTCTTCCATTCAAACAATTGGATAAAAGAAAATCTTACCGAAAAGGATATAGTTTTACCGGTACAAGAAGAGCTTTACAATTTTGTTAAAATCCATCAAACCCAATGGAATAACCAATATGTAAATAAACAGGTTGAAATTTCAGGCGAATCTCTATCCGTGTATCAATTGGCCGTCACTTCATTGAAACAAACTCTTAACCCGAAGATAAGCGAATCATGCGAACTTTGGGGCGAAACAGATTCATACGTTGAATGGAAAGGTAGAATTCAAATTCTTCTTGACGAATTAGAAAAGTATTAAATAAATAGTTTCTGTTCCGGGTAAAATCTCTCTCTTTGATGTGGAAACTAAAAAAAAAAAAATAAAATAAAAATTTTTCGCGATCACCAATAACCGATACAGCCAACTATAATGTCATTTGTTAAAGGGTTATTTGGAAGCACGAGAAAGTCAATAGACTTGATATCAAACCCACTTAATGTAAGTGTTCAAATACGTACGGCCAAGAAAAGAGTTTCTGGTTCAAAAACCAATAATAAGGATTCCGCAGGTAGAAGATTGGGACCTAAAAAAAGCGAAGGACATATAGTGAAACCTGGTGATATCATCATGAGACAAAGAGGTACTAAGATACATCCCGGTGAGAATGTTGGAATTGGTATTGATC
>JAKTXM010000226.1:0-14654 GCA_030582575.1 Candida buenavistaensis | reverse complement strand
ATTTGAATAACCATTCCAAAACTTCTTGGTTAGCTCTACCGTGTAATGGACCTGCTAAACCGTTCAAACCGGCAGCCAAGGATAAAAATGGAGAAGATAAAGCTGAACCAACCAAATGGGTAGTGTGAGCAGAAACATTACCACCTTCGTGATCAGAATGAATGGTAAGGTATAATCTCATTAATTCAACAAATTCTTGGTTACCACCAAAACCTAACAAAGCAGCCAAGTTAGCACCATAATCTTTTTTAGAATCAATTGAAGCTGGTAATTTACCATCGTGGAAAACATTTCTGTAAATTTTAGCAGCAATTGTTGGTAATTTAGCCAATAATTCAATAGAATCTTCATAAGTGTGTTTCCAGTATTCGGATTTGTGGACACCTTTAGCGTAAGCTTGAGCAAATTGAGATTCGGATTCTAAAGCAGTAACAGCAATAGAGAATTGAGCCATTGGGTGCAAGTGAGATGGAGATCTGTCAATCAATTCTTCAACGTGCTTTGGTAATTCAGATCTAGCGGCAAATTCTTCGGATAAAGCTTTGGTTTGAGCTTCAGTTGGAACTTCACCAGTTAATAATAACCAGAAAAGAGCTTCTGGTAATGGTTCTTCACCACCTGGGGCTTTTGGTAATTCTTTTTGGATATCTGGAATGGTTCTACCTCTGAAACGGATCCCTTCAATTGGGTCCAAAACAGAACCTTCCCAGACTAAACCTTTAATACCTCTCATACCACCATAGGCTTGTTCTAATAAAACTTCACCAATAACAGTTTTACCGTAGTCTTTTTTTAATTGTTTGACTTCTTCGGCTTTAGCTGGTAAGATTTCTTCTAATCTTTGTTTTAAAGTCTAAATTAACAAGTTAGTAAAAAAGAAAAAAAAATCGCCAAATCGGGGGGTTTGAGTTGGTTAACATACTGGTTCAGCAGAAGCGTAAGTTCTGATTGAGGTTTTTAAAGTACTCTTTGCGACGTTAGAAGAACGTTGGAATGATCTTATAGCAGACATCTTTCTAAATGAATATATATATATTTATAATTCTAAAAGGAATTGTTTAAAAAAAAAAAAAAAAAATATGGGAGAAAGGAAATTTTTTGAAGAAAGAGAAAAGCAGGAATCAATTGAATTTTATATTCCAAAAAATTAGAACGAAAAAAATTGCTATGGTTCTTTTAAAAATGAATGAATTAATTTGTGTCTGGTTAATATTTTTCACAGGGTTACTGTATGAAAAATATTAGCCAGACACAAAAAAAAACAATCGTTTTATTAATCTCTAACAGTATTAAAAACAATGTCTGATCACAAACTAAACTGACCAATCAATTTTGATCATTCTTTTTTGATAGGGACATGATTGTTAGACAGTCAATTCTTAATGAACAATTACCTCATAATTCCAATCAACAAGGTTACAAAATTAATATTATTCTTCTTTATCCTCGGAGTTTTTTTTTTTATTCATTTCAGGACGTTTCTGTGTTATTAATCTTGGTATACTTTGCGTTGTTCGGTCATGTAATTCCATTAGAATTTATTCCCTCCGTCTATGGGAATCTTATAAATACCAAATTATTAGCTTAGACTCTATTAGATTTTTTTTTTTGGTTATGTTAATTACCGTGATCCCCATAAAATGCTAAGTAATTTAATTTTTTTTTCTGGTTTTTTTTTTCCCTGCTTACTGTATGAAGGAATTTTGATTGGTCAATTGATTCTTGTTCCTTTCAGAGTTCCCCAGATTTTCTCGGTTGTATTTTTTTTTTATTCCTACAATGCCATTTGTCAGACACTAATTTCTGTACCGCATGACACGACTAATTGAATGTTCACCGTTTTATATTATTTTTTTTTGTAAGAAAAGTACGTTTGACAAATCACAATTCTACGTTCAAACGTTATTCCGAATTATGGCTATTATTGTAATTTTATATTTTCTCTTTGTTTTTGAAGGTATCTGAATTATGTCCGATTACCAATCCCATTTTTGTATCTTTTTTTTTTTTTTTTAACCATGGAATAACTATCCTCGAAGTACACGTTTACCCCGGGTTTGATATAAAAATATAATCTAGAATAAAATAAAAAAAAGTACCCGTTCTTCTTCGGATATGGTTCCTCAATAGTACCTCCTTTCAACTGTTCCTACAACAAAGTGGTTCACAAGCTCTTTGTTATGGATGGCATATGAAAAAAAAAAAATTGTTGTGATCGCAAAATAAGTACTCTTCCTTAGCTCCATATTTTTTGTTCTGTTAGGGATTCGTTATACTTGAACTGGCAATGTCAAGGAGAATAGCGGTTTTTTATAATCATCCGATTGTCCTACTATTGATGGTAACCCGTAATTTCTTTTTTCTTGGTTGAAAAGTTCCCTGATTTGTGGGGGTGGGACCAAAGTTTGTGGGGGTGCTTCAAGTGGGAAAAAAATTACACCACACTTTTGATGCACTGCAGACACCAAAAATTGATAATACGAATCATCAGTATTACGAACTTTTTTTTAAAATTGATGGAGATTAAGGTAAAGTGCCTTTTTTAATCAATGTGTAACACTACTGATAACATTGGAAAAATAGGAAAATTGGTTTCAAGTGTATTGGTGAGACTGGGTCATTCAAAACCTACAACCAAAGATTTTAGCAGCGGCTGCACTCAATTGGTTTGTGATATGTTAGATGCTTACCTGTAACTAGTAAAATGAATCATCTAATACAAAATTTTGTTCTTCGTGTTCCTTTATAATTTGTACAACCACTAATGATTTATGTTTATAGGACGAGCTCAGCGATTTGTTAAACTTTTTATGAAAAATTATCAAATAGGCACTTAGAGTGAGCTCCGTCGCTAAAAATATAACATTATTTTATCCGCAGTCGGATGAGGGATAGATTCCTGTTTTTCTAATTTGATTTTTTTTCAATTGTTTATGCCAAAACATTTTTATAGCAATTTTTGACCAAATTTTGACAAAATATTAATAGGCTCTTATAACGTCAATGCGCAAGTAGAAAGAGAATAAAAAAACATAAAGCAGGTATTAGATGGCTCTAAAAGTACTGTTTAGTCACCAAAATATTAATGGCAAGAAATCTCGTCATAAAATTAACTTGTTTTCGTAAACAAGCTACTTACCACAGTTATATTTAAATCTAGGTTTCTTAAAATTACTTGAAAGCCTTAACAACCACTTGCTTACAATGTCATTACTTGCACAATTGCTTTTTTTTTTTTTTTTTTTTTTCAATCATACAGTACAATATCTAATACAACGTTTTGTCCTTCAAATATGAATGTTGTAATCGATAAAAACTGCATTGTGATTTTTTTTTGATTGAGGCCATTGGATCAAAAAAATAAGTTAGATATTCGGCCTGTTTTTTCTAAAATAGATTATCCGAGGTAAATGTAACAACGGAATGGAATGTGTTTAAAAATTCCGTTTCTTTAATATAATAATTCGTTTGTATTGGTTTATTATTTGAGCTAACATTGTAACTCGCGATGTACCCATTACTTGAACGATATAGACATTATTATTATTGTATACTTTTATTAGTTTATCTATATCTTATTAGTCATTGTTAGATAACTTGGTGTATTGGAATCGTTCTGTATCAAGTAATAAGAAGTTTTGAAAGAGCAAAAATATCTAATACTGCAGAATACTTAAAGTCCCAGTTCAGCTTGGAATGCACACAAAATCCTTGAACTGAACTTTCCGAGAGCATATGTGGCGCAAAAAGAAATTTCTTTCTTCTAAATTAATTATCTAGACAAATGAAGGCGGATATAATAATAAAACTTTATCATCAATTCCATATCCCGACCCAAACAGGGTCACATTTTCATATAAAAAATAAAAAAGCAATTTTCCAAAATTAAGGAATCAAATAAAATAATTTAGAAGCGTCTTAACAGGAATTTTAAAAAAGAAACCAAAAAAAGTAATGAGCACCTTGGATCAAATTATTCCGAAGCATGTTGCATGGTTAATTCGAAAACGCGATCAATATAAATTTAACATCGCTACTAATTTTAGAACGTTTTTTTTTTATTTTTTTTTTGTGCAAACAGGACTATGGTTCACACAGGTCAAACTTTACAGCAAGCGTAAAAAAATATACAAATCCGAGCCTGAGATCAATAATGTAATATTTTATCTAGAATAAAGTTTTATTACATCTGGAAGCCAATGCTGTCTTTATTACTTCGTGTCAGTCGATACAACCTAGTATTCGCATTAATTTATTTTTATAGTATTTCTTTTTTTTATTTTTTGCCAGAAAAATAATATTTTGCATCCTTTGTGATGGCGTGAAAATTCTGACTACTTGATCTTCTATTCCTCTAACACAGTAATTAATAATAATAATAATAATAATAATAATAATGATAAAAAGAAACTTTCTTACAAAAATAATTCAACAGATCATTGGCAAAACTTTAATGGAACTTTATTCTTCCATATAATCGCTCTTGATATAAAAAGGATTTGATTTTCCTAAATCTACGGATGAATTTTTTCTTTCATCCACCATCACTCAATGATATTGAAAATTTATTTGTTGTTTTTTATTTTTGTATCTACTGTGATTGCAAAAGAAATTAAAGGTATTTTTACCAGTTTCGATTCCTTAACTTGGTCCAATGGAGGTTATCCATTTAGAGGTCCAGCAAACCCTATTTGGAATGCTGTTTTAGGTTGGACAATAGATGGTTTAGAAGTTACTCCAGGTGATACCTTCTCTTTAACTATGCCATGTGTTTTCAAATTTATTACTTCCCAAAGTTCTGTTGATTTAATTGCTAATGGTATTAGTTATGCTACATGTGATCTCAATGGTGGTGAACAATACACAACTTTTTCAAGTTTAAGTTGTGTTGCTAAAAATACAGTCTTACCAGGAGTAATAAAGTACGGTACAGTCACTCTTCCTTTAGTGTTTAATGTTGGTGGTTCTGGTGGGCCAGTTGATTTGGAAAGTTCAAAATGTTTTACTGCTGGTGTAAATACTGTCACTTTTAACGATGGAGTCAATGAAATATCTACAACTGCCGATTTTGAAGCTAATACTGCTGATCCAAACAAATTGCACACATTTATTAGAAGTCTTCCATCTATTGGAAAATTGTCGGCAATTGCTGTTGCATCACAATGTGAAACTGGTTATAGTGCCGGGAAATTAGGGTTTCATGGTGGAGATGCGGATTTTATTATTGATTGCTCAAGCGTACATGTTGGTATTTCAGATGGTGTAAATCCTTGGTTTAATCCAACTAGTTCTAGTGATTTTTCTTACACAAAAACGTGTACCCCGAAAATGCTCATGATTGAATATCAAAATATTCCTGAAGGTTATCGTCCATTTATTGATGCCATTATTCAAGTCCCAGCAAAGACATCATACGTCATAGATTATTATAATCAATTTATTTGTAATGGCGCATCCATGGTAAGCGAGTCAGTTTCAACAAGATGGCTTCCTTATACAAACGGTGCCGCTGGTTCAAATGGTCAGGCTATTATAGTTACTACTATAACAGGAACAGATTCAAGTACTCGAGTTACAACTTTACCATTCAATTCTGCAGTTGATAAAACAAAGACAATTCAAGTCATTCATCCAATTCCAACCACCACAGTAACTACTTCGTATGTTGGTCTAACTACTTCATATGATACTATTACAGGTCCAATTGGTGGAACAGCAACTGTTGTTGTTAATAGTCCATATCATACCACTACTACTGTCACAAAACACTGGACTGGAGCTGTTCAAACCACTTCTACTATTATTGATCAAAATAATCCAACTGATTCCGTTGTTGTGAATGTTCCGGCTAACCCAACTATCACCAAAACTCAATTCTGGCCACTCGGTTTCACTGCCTTAGAATCGACAACTAATGGTCCATTTGGTACTGATATTCTTATTATAAATGTTCCATACAATCCAACCGTTACTACTACTCAATTTTGGACTGGTGAATCTGTTACTACTGAAACATTTACTAATGGTCCACATGGTACCGATTCCGTTGTTGTGAATGTTCCGCATCTAGCTGAATTCACTATTGAATCTGTTACTAGCGAATTATCTGAATATGTTACTTCAACTAGTTCATTTGATTCTGAGTATGCTTATATCACTTTAGATACATTTACCTCAACTACATTGGAATCAGAAAGTTTGAATTATTTGCCAGAATCATCTGAATATATTTTGTCATTTGAATCAACTTTGGAACCATCGACTGAATCAGATGACCCTATTGTCTCAAGTGTGTTTACTTCTTCAAATGATACTGCTGCTGCAAGCTCTATTGTCTCTTCAACTACCAAAAGCGACTCTTTCATTGAAGATTCGTTGACAAGTGATGCTGTTATTTCTAGTGCTGATGTTTCATATAGTGTTTCCGGTCCTATTACTTCAACTTCTGGCGTTATTAGTTCAAGTGATGTTACTTTTGTAACTAAAGAATCTTCTATTAATGTTATTGCTTCCTCCAGTGATCATATTTCATTTGTTGATATTGTTTCTGCATCTGACTCGGTGTATACAAGTGATTCTATTGCCTCAACCAACGCTCTTTCTTCGTTTAATGTCGTTGCTATAACTGGATTTGATTCATTTAGTGATGTTGTTCCATCTAGTACTGTTTCATCTGGTGCTGTTATTTCGTCTGTTCTTACTTCCAGTGAAGCTGTTTCTACAAGTTTTGATATTTTTACTGATTCTACTGTTTTGTCCAGTAAATCTAATGATGGTTCATCTATTGTCACCGTTTTGTCCAATGAAAATATTTTATCAACGGATATGCTTACTGCCACTTCAGAATTGATTGTTTCTCCAAATCCATTAACTTCATCAATTCCAACGACTACTTCAAGTGTTGTTCATTATTATTCTCAGCCACACTATGTTAACTCAAGTGCTATTCAATATTTATCATCTGCATCCAATGACTTAGCTTCAAGTTATTCTACCTTGGTTACAAAAATATCATTTACCGAAATTCCAGCTCATTTATCCACTTATGCTACAATTAAATCAATTTCTTCTGGTGTTGTTTCTGATACCTTAACAAATTCTGGAAATAAAAATACATTGACTACATTGAAAAATCAAAAATCGTTATCATCAGAACCAGAACCTACCATGTCTACTACATCTCATTCATCTGTTAACACTAATTCAATTTCAACCAATGTTGCTGAGTCTTCTACTCAATCCACTCAATCCACTCAATCCACTCAATCCACTCAATATATTCAATCCACTCAATCCACTCAATATATTCAATCTACTCAATCTACTCAATATATTCAATCTACTCAATCTACTCAATATATTCAATATATTCCAACTGATACTAAATTTGCAGAAAGAGTTCCCACTGCTGGTCCAATTACACCTTCAAACGTAGACGGTACCAATGCATCAAGTTCTGCCAATAAATCAATCGGTGTGGATAATTCATTCAAATCTCAATCATCAGATATAACTATTCTTGCAGAATCAATTCCTTCTGTTGCTTATACTGGTTCTGGTTCCGTTACCACAGTATCTGCGTGGATCTTAAACTTTTTTATTCTTTTCTCGTTGCTTTTCTAAAATTTATGTGCTCATCTGTATGCTAAATATTCTATTTTTTTTTGGAGACTTCCTATGTTATAGACGTATATATATATCGGTTATATTATAAATAAATTATTTATCTATGCAAAAAAATTAACTTCTTTGGAATTAGCCCTAATAAAAAGTTGATCTGCGCAATATTTCTAAAACCGAGTATGAAAAATACGAGGCATGAAGAAAAGAGAGAAAAAAAGGATGAAAGAAAAAAAAAAAATTTCCATCAACTACTTCTTCAATGAATATAGAATACATTTAAATATATATATATATATATGGACCTAATTTATTTTCTAAAACTTCTCGTCAACTGGGAATTTATCTCCGGGTACATGCCAACACACAGATGTAATCGGTAAACGAATCCCAAATATCGAACCCCAAGACATCTTGCAGAAGGATTGCGTATTGAACCAATATACTTTATCCTTTTGAAGATGTTTTACATTCATTCAAAAACTGTCTTAATTCCGGTCCGAGCGATATGCTCTCTTTGGGACCACCGTCCAATCCCTTGGCGGCTTTGCACTTAGACTTGTACGCACAATATGAACATCGGTCTAAATCGGTCGTTGGGACGGCGTTTCTTGTACCAGACCATAATGTGCATGCTTCCTTAATCTTCTCTTGTAGTTCCATAAAGTCGTAAGTATAGTGATTTGTATGAATGACTCGAGTGGTATTTGTATTTACGTATATCACAGAAGTATTGTTGCCTTGGTTCTCATTAAATAAATAAAAGAATTGTGCTGCTCTAGCGGCTAAATATCTCAAGGTCAATGGCTTTTTCCATGTCTTAAGTAATGGGGTTAAAATTGTCTCATAGTTCAAAGAATCTAAGTTTGCTAAATTGTTTAAAAAATCATCGTGTTTAGGATCAATCCATGAGAATTCATCACTTGTTTGAAAAAAGGTATTAAATGCATATGGCTCTATTTTTACATCTTCGTCAAACGGTTTAAATCCAATGGGCTCGCCGTTTGCCAATTTTTGAAAATCTTTGAAAAATAAATGATAATATCGTCTTAATAATGTAAACGTAGTTGCAAAATTCAAAGGTTTATCAACATCTTGTCCCTTCCGTCTAGCATTTTCAATCAAACTTCGATAAGCAAATTCAGGGTTATGGCAAAGTAATTGGAAAAAATATTTATAATAAAAAGTTTGGATTTTAGCACCTTCTAAAACTGATTTTTGAGTCGGTATATAATTCGCTCCTCTTGTTTTTAAATCGCAAATATTTATCCCATAATCTGAAAGTTCTATAATCTCTTTGGCTTGATCAAGAAATTTGGATAAATCAATCAATGGAATCCCATCCACTTTTTCAAAATCAGTATCTATCAAAGTTTCAATTTCATTAAATAATGAATAGTCCTCATTTCCAAAATTCTTGTTTAGTGTAATATGATCTACAATACCACTTATTAAAATACCATCTTTACCAATTTCATTTTTATCCTTTATAAATTCTTGTTGGGGAAGCTTTAGATATCCATGTAATGAAATCTCTCGTGCCTCCGAACTTGCAATTAAAGAATATAATCTTTCAATAATAGTTTCTGCCCAAGATGCAGCAAAGTCATTACACTTCACCGAAGTCAACACTTCCATTCCTTCCTGCCCCAAAACGTGTGTCCGTACAATATTCTCCATATTAGAACTCACAAGCGATTCAATATCACTAAGATCCAACATCGGATGTAATTTCTGTTCATACTTCAAATGTAATTCCGTACCCATTCTCATGGCTCTGCTGGGAGGAGTACGTATCGATCCGGTATACACGTCATAAATATGCCTCAATTCACAGTATGTAGCTCCTAATAGTTTTGTGACTGATAATCGAGGGTGAAGAACGTAATCCCGGTCACTGTTCACATTGGAATAGAATTCATAAGGAGTGTAGCTGGAGGGGTTGTATAATGGCAAGTCTTGAGATGGATCCAAATTCCAATGGTTGTAAATCGCTTTTAATTGTTCGTTCTCCAATTCTGATAACTTTTCTGGTGCTATAATCATCTGCTTGATTATATTCTCCACTGTTTCTGATTCGGTTGTACCTATTGGTTGTGGAGGAAGATCTGCTTCATCTATTGATATATCAACGGGCATGATTGGTGGTATTGGCGCGGAACGTGGTATCTGTGGTAATTGTCTTTTTGAAACAGTATAAAAGTATCTCCGAAGTATTCTCGTGTTCATAGCATGTCTTGGATACTTCCAAAATTTTTTATAAAAAAAGAGAAGTTTTGGGGATTTTATATCTCGATACGCGTGTCAAAAAAAAAAAAAAAAAAATTGAAAAATGTTATACATCACATCTTGTGGAGGTATCACCCAGTTGAAAATGTATAATTAATAATCTAATACGGGGGATTGTTTATTCTCTATAAAACTATAAAACTTTACTCACACTGTGGACCAGCAACAGCAGAAAGGCCAGAAAAGACAGAATCACATAAAGAATTGAAATCATAATCGTCAAATGTAAATTCTGAATCATAAGAAAACACAGAATTTGCTTTATTGTTAAAGGATATTGTAGGTGTATTAAATCCAGTATCTGAAATTTCTTCAATTGGACTTAATGGAATTTCTAAAAAGGTTTCTAATGAGCTTGCTATTGAACTTTGAGATAATTTTCTTTTCTTTCTTGAACGTGTTGGACTAGATGTATAAGATTGGAAATTGAATAAGGAATTAACTTCCCATCCAGTTGACATTTCTTCAACCGTACCTGTTTTAGAAGCAACACAATGCTTGCAATAACAAATATTGTAAGATTCACCAAATTTATCTTGATATATGTTGGAAGTAATCTTAAAACTATCATCCAACCTACCTTCATGAATATCATCTTCGATTACTGAGTGACATGAAGAGCTACGGCAATCTGAAAAATAACCATGTAATGATAATTTATGAGTTCTCCAAATTAAACTAATATCTAATGTAGGAATCAAACCTTCTTGAATCAATGAAGGATCAGTTAATAAGGTGAAAAATTTTGTATATCTTTGACATGATTCAGTGACTATCGTGTGAATATAAGGGGATTGTAACCAATTGATATTATTCATTTTATTAATAAAGCTCTCTTGTCGTAAAATAGCAGCATTTAAATCGTAACCAATTTCAACTCCATGAGACACAGTCATGCTGATAGTTTGATGATTTAAATATTCAACCAAAAGCATCCCAGTTAATGGATTCTCAAGTTGTGAAATAATGGATTTTATCATACTTTGGAAATTTTCAAATTTATGAGTTTCCCAATTGTTTTGAATTTTAAGAGCCAATTCAATACTTACATTTCTTGGATCTCTTGAATCATTTGAACCTAACACTTTTGAAAAATATTTGAAAACACCTTGTAATGTACCTGTTCTGGTAATATCAGAAAATAATTGTAATTTTTTCAATTCATCATGATTGACAATTGGAAAATTGGAACAATAACAATCACCATCAGTGCCAGCACCAAATTGGATATTAATTAAACCAAAATCATCATTTAAAAAACCTGTATTTTCATTATTAGTTAAATCCACCGATTCGCAGATCTTTTCAAAACAATTTGGACAATAAATAGTTACATTTTGATTCATGTGATCTTTAACTTCATAAACTAAATCGTTTGAATCCGTTGTATATAATTTAATTAAATCCAAATAATTCTTTTTTAAATCCTTGTTAGCCTTGAATTCAAAATTTGTATCATCAATGCATTTAATTATATTATGTATTGGTAATGGCAAATTAGCAAATTGTACCATCTTGCATCTGGCAAAAGTATCATAGTAAGATTTTGGATTTAATAAAAAGGCATGCCATACCATAATTACATCTAATGGAGGTAACATGTTGTTCATTGTTGATATGAATTTTGGATCCTTTTCAGCACCTGAAGCAAATATTGAATCTTCATTATGAATTTTGTTGTTAATATTAATTATTTTTTTAACTGAAGTAACAAATACAATAAACCTTCTAATTGAATTAGTTATAAATGTTTTCCAAACTTCTTTTGGATCATAAGAATTGTTATTATTCAATACTTGTTTCTTCATAACGTTAAAAGATTTTAGTAATTTTAAATAAGAAATCGTATCAATTTCATTAGGAATATATTTGGCAGGAGACATCAATTCCAAATCAATTGGAAAATGAGTATCCGTAATCATGTAATTATAACTTGAGAATTGAGTCATGTCAGCATTGCCAAGAATGTCGCAGAATTCTTTGGACAGATCCGTAATATTTAATGGAGAAACATCGATATTATGAGGGTGTAAATTTGAGTAAGTCATTGTTAGTGTATATGGGTTATGAAAGTAATCCATCATTGATGAAATTAAGGGAACATGGTCAATTATTTATATTATGATTTCTGTAACGCATTAATTGGTACGATAAAGGGGTTTTTTTAAAGTCGGTTATTAAAATATTTATTATTATTATTTTTGTTACTTTTTTATTTTTTTGGATGACTCCAACATGTTTTCAGATATCGGTATAAGTTGTTGTTAGGAGAATGATAAACGGCTGTTGGTTGGATGATAATCAGAAGAACGCATGGTGTCTAAAAATAAGTCATCCAAAAAATTTGAATAGTTTGAAATTTTAAATAATTCGAGACACCACACACCACACATACCACCAAACATATGGGAGTTTTTTTAATGCATAATTACAATTACCTTTTTTAGACAACTTAATAATTTTTCTTTGCAGTAGCGATTACGGTCCCAAATCTTAAATCCACCGGCTTTAAATCTCGCATAGGTTTGATTTTTAAAGCTCAGCCTCCACGATTAACTTCTACGTTTGTAAAAGCTACAGTCTCCAACTCTACTACTTAACCAACAGCAATATCAACTACAATTACCATCTCTTGTACTATCGTAAAAGTAAGAGATGATGGATTTCTTAGTAGACCCCAGAAACCTCATGGCATCTTACGTCATAACCAAGATATATGTAACTAGTCTCAATTATTTACGTAGTTTCAGTTAGTATCCTTTCAATACCGTCTCATGCCGTGACCATGTGGTATGCACCAATTTATGTATCGGTAAAGTGGAACAAAAGTTATCATCAAAAAAAAAAAAAAAGTACAATCCGGGGCCGTGCAGGAAACGTTTTACCAGGTTTATTGATTCTATTCCTAAAACGATATTAATATTTCAAAATCAATTGGGAATGTGATGTTATCAATGTAGCCGTAGTGGCAGTGTGCAAATGTTGAAGAATTATTTTAAATCCCAATCGTTAAGGGGGATTGATCCATTTTTTTTCTTTTAATTTGAGCCGAGTTGAGTCATTGCTTCGTAGTGACTTGACATATACAGTTGTCTAAAGAAAAAAGTAATATAAACTTAATGTCAAATCTGACAAATCACAATTGAAAAGGGATCTCCGATGGAATAGAGTTTAAATTGTTGACGAAGAAAAAAACGTGACATTAACTGCATCTTTATAATTTCTATAAAAGCCGATTACATAATCATCTACTTTGGGATTTCAAACCGAGTTACTTGAAAATTGTCCTTTTGTTTTCTTTTTATTTTTTTTTTTCGTTTTTCGTTTTTCGTTTTTCGTTTTTCGTTTTTCGTTTTTCGTTTTTCAATGAATACCACGTTTCATTTTTAATGAATCTCTTTTTTTCTCACTAAGACTGTATTGATTTGGTAAATTGATTTTTTCAATTTGCTCATCATTTGGTATCAACCCATTACTAAAATATTCCTCACTTGGTGTTGTTGATGATAGAAAAGGAGAATCTAAACAAATTCCTGGTGTCAAAGTCTTATTTCCTTGAAATGCATTGAAATTGGCCATATCAGTATTTATATTCAATGCTTGAGGTAAATTATTACTTCTTGATGGTGATCTTGATCTTTGCAAAAAATTAAATTCTTCTGAATCATAAGCCGTTGCGGGATTCGGTGGTGTAACTGAACTTATTGAACCTTTATGAGAAGTTGGAGGAGTTATATGATAATCAGTAATCATTGAATTTAACTGACCAACAGTAGTATTGGAAGTTTTATTTATAATTGATGGTGGTACATAATCTTGAATAGATTGTAATGAATCTGTACTCATATTAAAATCTGGATTACCTTGAGGTCTTAAATTATTAATATTTCCAACATGTAACCAATTATTTGAATTATTTCTAGTTAATGATTGTTTTCTTAAATTAACAGAAGAAGATCGGGATCTTCCTAAATTACCATTGTTGCTATAATTATTATGATTATTATTATAATTTGCTAAATTCATATCATTTAACGATAAATTCGATACAGAATTGTTTTTTGAACTATTAATCTGTATTGAAGTAAAATCAGGTAATTTATTGGTTGGATTTGATTTATTATGACATAATTCCAAAAGTCTTTTCCTAATTAATTGTAATATTATAGGTTGGTATTCATGACTTTTAAGACAATCTTTATTAATTACATTAAATTGATCATAAATTGGTGGTGATTTATTTGAAGTTGTTTTAATTAATTCTTTTATAGTTTCATTAGCGACTTTACTTACCAATCCACTTGGAGGTATATTACCCAGAAATGGAGTAGTAGTTGGCATTGATAATATATTTGAATATATAGATATTAAAATCTGATCAAATTGATTAGTGAAATGTAATGTAAAATTTCTTTTAGTTAAATTATTCAGTTCATCAATATCAGTAAGTATATCATCTGATTCATTTATGTGAGGATTCTGATAAATTGAAGGTTGGGGTGGATAATAATCTTGTTGTTGCTGAGGTATTTCTATTGGGGTTTTCATAGTTTGGTCAATAGGAGTGAATGGACCTGTATTACCAGGTTGATTAAACTCTGGTTTGTTTAATTTGAGCAGTAAATTGAATTTTTTATTAAGCATGTATGTGAATATTAATTGAAAAGAATAGTGAAATAAATCTAAAATTAAATTTAAATTTAGTTTTTCCCTTTTTTTTTGGTTTGGATTGGATTGGTTCGGTT
>JAKTXM010000225.1:0-14757 GCA_030582575.1 Candida buenavistaensis | reverse complement strand
AAACCCCAAAAGAGTTTTTCGAAAGACAGCCAAATAAAGGTCATATCAAGGACATAGATCACTATAAAGAATTATACGAACAATCAATCAAGGATCCACAAGGATTTTTTGGTCCTTTAGCTAAAGAATTATTATCTTGGGATCGTGACTTTCATACTGTTAAAGCAGGTAGTTTAAAAAATGGAGATGCTGCTTGGTTCTTAGGTGGAGAATTGAATGCATCTTATAATTGTATTGATAGACATGCTTTGGCTAATCCTGATAAACCAGCTATTATTTATGAAGCTGATGAAGAGAAAGATTCTTATAAATTAACATATGGAGAATTATTAAGAGAAGTTTCTAAAGTTGCTGGTGTTTTACAATCTTGGGGTGTTAAAAAGGGTGATACCGTTGCTATTTATTTACCAATGAATGCCCAAGCTATTATTGCCATGTTAGCGGTTGCAAGATTAGGAGCTGCCCATTCTGTTATTTTTGCAGGTTTTTCATCCGGTTCAATTAAAGATAGAGTCAACGATGCTAATTGTAAAGCACTTATTACTTGTGATGAAGGTAAAAGAGGTGGCAAGACCGTGAATATTAAAAAATTATGTGATGAAGCTTTGATTAATTGTCCAAGTGTTGAAAAGGTTTTAGTTTATAAAAGAACTAATAATCCAGATATCAAATTAGTCGAAGGTAGAGATTATTATTGGGATGTTGAAACTGCTAATTTCCCAGGTTATTTACCGCCTGTTCCTGTTAATTCTGAAGATCCTTTATTTTTATTATATACTTCTGGTTCAACTGGTACCCCAAAGGGTGTTGTTCATTCAACTGCTGGTTATTTATTAGGTGCTGCACTCACTACCAAATATATTTTTGATATCCATCCAGAAGATGTTTTGTTCACTGCTGGTGACGTTGGTTGGATCACTGGTCATACTTATGCTTTATATGGTCCTTTATTATTGGGAATTCCAACAATTGTATTTGAAGGTACTCCAGCATACCCAGATTATGGAAGATTATGGCAAATTGTTGAAAAACATAAAGCCACTCATTTTTATGTTGCTCCAACAGCTTTAAGATTATTACGTAAAGCAGGTGAGCAGGAAACTCATAAATATGATTTAAGTTCATTAAGAACTTTGGGATCTGTTGGTGAACCTATTTCTCCAGATATTTGGGAATGGTATAATAAATTTGTTGGTAAGGGCCAATGTCATATTTCTGACACTTATTGGCAAACTGAATCAGGTTCTCATTTAATTGCTCCTGTAGCAGGTATTGTACCAAATAAACCTGGTTCTGCTTCTTATCCATTTTTTGGAATTGAAACTGCTTTAATTGATCCTGTTAGTGGGGTTGAACTTGAAGGTAATGATGTAGAAGGTGTTTTGGTTGTTAAAGACCATTGGCCATCAATGGCAAGAACAGTTTATAAAAATCACACTAAATATATGGATACGTATATGAATCCGTATCCAGGTTATTATTTTACTGGTGATGGAGCTGCTAGAGATCATCATGGTTATTATTGGATTAGAGGTAGAGTTGATGACGTTGTCAATGTTAGTGGTCATAGATTATCCACTGCTGAAATTGAAGCTGCATTGATTGAAGATAAAAGGGTTAGTGAAGCTGCTGTTGTTGGTATTAATGATGATTTGACTGGTCAAGCAGTTATTGCATATGTTGCATTAAAAGAAGGTACTTCAAATGATGAAGATTCTTTAAGAAAGGAATTGGTTTTACAAGTCAGAAAAACCATTGGACCATTTGCTGCTCCTAAATCAATTATAATTGTTCAAGATTTACCAAAAACTAGATCAGGTAAAATCATGAGAAGAATTTTAAGAAAAGTAAGTTCAAATGAAGCTGATGAATTGGGTGATATCACTACTTTATCAAACCCACAATCTGTAGAAGGTATAATTTCTGCTTTTAGTTCACAATTTGGTAAGAAATAGAGTAAAATATATGCAAGCCATCATTAGAAACGAATCAGTAAAGCAATGTAGTTTAAATTTTTTTTTTTTTTTTGTTGTTTTATTTTTTCTTAAACGTTGTCATCATCACCAATGTGGTTGAAGATAATACAATTATTCACCATAATTAAATCTATACAACTATTAATAATTTACTTCACACCATGTCAATTTGATACTTCCTCTCAATTAATAATATCCCACCTTGAATCTCCCTTCAACACATACATAACAACCATCCTAAACAACCTCAACGTATGGGATTCTGTTTATTTTAATGACTTGTATACCAATCAAATCAAATATGAGCATGTTTTTGTATTCTGTCCCGGATGGATCAAGTTAATCCAACTTCTCAGTCCAGAAAATTATTACGTTGCTCAACTCACAAGTATCCTTCTATCCAACACATTTCATTTCCTAAGCATCGTAACATTGTATTACCTAACGAACGAAGTGGACCCCAATAAAAGTGCCGTGGCGAGCATGTTGATGGTTATATCACCCGCTGGTGTGTTCTTGACGGGAAACTATAGTGAGAACCTAAGCAATTTGTTGAGTTTATTGATACTTTTGCTCTATTTCAAGTCAGTCAATTTCAACGACGTTAATGAAAAATCCAATAAATCAATCACTAGAATAGGATTATATGTTCTAAGTGGAGTGTTGTGTGCGTATAATTATACCGTCCGTGCAAACGGTTTGCTCTTGGGCATACTTTACTTGATTGATCTCTATGATTTCATACAAAATGGATCGTTTTCACAAATGATGACTGCTGTATTTACAGGTGGTTTATTATTTGGGACTTTTTTAGGGTTGAATGTTTATCATTATACATTGTTTTGCCCCGGTAGAGAATGGTGTGAATCGACCATCCCGAGTCTATTTCAATTTGCTCAAGATCATTACTGGAACGTTGGGTTTTTGAAATACTGGACCATTCCGAATATACCGAACTTTATAATTGTTGCTCCTATGTTAGCAATCAATGTCTATTCCATATTCTGTACATTTGGGGAACTACCAAAATTCAAAAAATTAATACCTATTGTAATTATAAATTCGTTGATAATAATTGGTGGTTTATTTTTTTGGAATGTTCAAATATTGAATAGGATAACTAGTTTTTCACCATTGATTTATTGGAATTTAGCAAGCATAGATAAAAAATGGCTAAAGTTGATTATCAGTTATTTTATAATTTGGAATTTTGTACAAACTGGTTTGTTTGCAGCTTTCTTACCACCTGCGTAATCAATTACTCATTTTGGTGATACGGATGAAATTGCACACGACCTTTGTATATTTTTTTTTTTTTTTGCTGCAAATATTATCCTTAACAAGACAAAAGATGCGCGATAGATCAAGATATATATAGATAGAGGACATTTTTACTCCCCCCCCCCCTAGGTAATATATAAATCCACATTTTTACCCTTGTTTTATCTCTCCTTCTATTATTCCCGAAACTAACCCAAAAGATGTATATATCAGAAGAATCATATCCATTAGTAAGCCTATTATATTTCGTACCTATTATTGTCCTTGCCGTATATTATACAACCACCAAAAAACCAACTAAAGCAAAAGAGTATAAATTATCAGAGCGACCAAATGGTTACTGGGTGCCAAACCACAATTTCAAAACCCCTATTCCTCCACCTTATCCTAACTGGGACTTTTCGAAAACCAAACCTATTCCTTACCGTGCATTCAAACATACGTATAATGTGACTATGGGGATCCGGAACATGAATTGGGATAGTTGGATCGAATGCGATAATGAGTGGAAATACTATCATGATTTGAAACTTAAGAGATTAGAGGAAAAACAAAATGAGTTATCTGGAATGTCTCCATTAGCTACAAACGCCAGTTGGGAACTCTTACATGAATTGTGTGGTTACTTATCTGCTAGGTATCCTACCATGTTTAAATTTGAAAATAATGTAATATCCATCTTGCCTGTTGATGAAAGCTACGATTTGAAGGATCCTGATTTAAATCCGATTGTAACTGCTGCAAAATTGGTCCAGGATGATTTAGCAGTAATGATTGAGAAGGAAGATGGGAGCTATTATTTGGAAGGCGGGTGTATTTGTTTGGCTGGGTTTTGGAGGTTAAAGGATAAATACGGGATGAAGTTAGATGATATTCATAAAAGTGGAGACGTGCCTAAATACGATACGAATTTGAAATCAGGAATGAATAAGTTTTTCAAACGGTTGGATGTTAATAAACCTGTAGTTAGAAACAATTATTTCATTCAAACAGATGATAATTTAGATTGGTCAGTATCTATTGGTCCGGAAACAAATGACAAAATTGGTTGGTATACTGCTGATAAAGCAAATGATGTTAATAAATTGATGTTTAGAAGTGAAAGACAAAGTTTAAGAAGATTACCTATTAGTGGAGCAATCATATTTACTATAAGAACGTATTTTCTTCCTGTTACTAAATTATGTGAAGAGCCATATATACCAAGAAGGTTATTAAATGGTATTCAAAGTTGGAGTGAAGATGTTGGTGAGTATAAAGGTTTTCATATTTTTAAAGATGCGTTATTACCTTATTTACAAGAAAAGGCAAAAGAACAAGAAGACAATGGATTGGTTCCCGAAAATGGTCCACTGGTGTATCCTTACTAAATAAGAATAAGTATAAATATAAATATAAATATAAATATAAATATAAATATAAATATAAATATAAATATAAATATAAATATAAATATAAATATAAATATAAATATAAATATAAATATAAATATAAATATAAATATAAATATAAATATAAATATAAATATAAATATAAATATAAATATTACAGTTTGTGATGACGCTCTAGTTTGGTTCAACTAAAATACATTAATAAAGTATACCTAAATAATACAAAAGAATTAAAAAACAATAATCCCATACCTATCTTTCTTCAACCCTAAGATCTTTCTCCTCTTAATCTTCTAGCTAATTGCATATCTTTCTTTTGAATGGTAACTCTCTTGGCGTGGATAGCACACAAGTTAGTATCTTCAAATAAACCAACCAAGTAAGCTTCAACGGCTTCTTGTAAAGCACCAATAGCAGAAGATTGGAATCTTAAATCAGTCTTGAAATCTTGGGCAATTTCTCTGACCAATCTTTGGAATGGTAATTTTCTAATTAATAATTCAGTAGATTTTTGGAATCTTCTAATTTCTCTCAAAGCAACGGTACCTGGCTTATATCTGTGAGGTTTTTTGACACCACCGGTAGATGGGGCTGATTTTCTAGCAGCTTTAGAAGCTAATTGTTTTCTTGGGGCTTTACCACCAGTAGATTTTCTAGCTGTTTGTTTTGTTCTGGCCATTTTAAAATATGTGATTGATAATATATAAAAATATAAAAAAAATAGAAGGGTATTATAAAAAAAAATTGAACTAGAACAAATAGATTATTTTAAATAGTTTTTTTAAAAAAAAGTTTTAGTTCGGTTGTGTTGCGTGTTGTGTGTTGTGTGTTGTGTGTTGTGTGTTGTGTGTTGTGAAATAGCTAATTTTATTTTGTGGTGTATTAAACAAGATAGCGGAAGAGAGTGAAAGAGAGAGAGAAAGAAGTATGTTATGTGGATTGTGTGGGTATTACAAGTATGCGCGTTCTCAGATTTACTTAATAAGAAGTAATAATAGAAACTCTTTAGTTGCAAACAAAAGACAAATACTTTTTTCTCTCTCTCTCTCTTCTCTCTCCTTTTATGACAGTAATTACACGACTTCTATTCCTCTCTCTCTCTCTCTCTCTCTCTCTTTCTCTTTTGTTCTCTTGTCTCTTCTTCTTTCTCTCTTTCTCTCTCTCTCTCTTTCTCTCTCTCTCTCTTTCTCTCTCTCTCTCTTTCTTGTTTTTATGTATGACATATATTATACAATAATTTAATTTACAATCTTTTTTTTCTCTTTGTCCCTCTACCTCTCTCTTACTTTATTACATAAATAGTAAGACTTTCTCATTATTTAAATCAACTCCCCTTTTTCTTTTTTTCGTTTTTTTTTCCCTTTTTCTATCAACAGTTGTTATCAACTTTTATTTTATATCACATTAATTAAATTATAATCAATCATGTCCGGAACAGGTAGAGGAAAAGGTGGTAAAGGTTTAGGTAAAGGTGGTGCTAAACGTCACAGAAAAATTTTGAGAGATAACATTCAAGGTATTACTAAACCAGCCATTAGAAGATTGGCAAGAAGAGGTGGTGTTAAACGTATTTCTGCTTTGATTTATGAAGAAGTTAGAGTTGTATTGAAACAATTTTTGGAAAATGTTATTAGAGATGCTGTCACTTATACTGAACACGCTAAAAGAAAAACCGTCACTTCATTGGATGTTGTTTATGCTTTGAAGAGACAAGGTAGAACCTTGTACGGTTTTGGTGGTTAAAATTATTGGAATTTAATGTCTTTAGTTCGTTTTCTTGATTTATATAGTATTAATTTTAACAAGTTTTACAGTTAATCAAACAAAGTTGTAAAGAAAGTCACTACATAAAAACAGTGGCAAAATTAAAAGCACTCATACATATATATATATATATATATATATATATGTATAACTCACTACTCTTTCATCTCTTCATCTTTATCATCTTTTTTAGATAATTCTCTAATTCCATTTAAAAATCCATCTACTCCACTACCTTTATAATCATATTTTAAACTTTGAGCCATCAAATAACCTGCTGCAGGATTGGTTCTTAACAGTTCACTTAATTTTTGTTCACATTGTTGAAAAAATCCACTTCTTATAACTTCCATAATTTGACCCTTTGTTGGATTCGATGCAATTGATTCCGGTAAGTATTCCCCATAAAGCTCTTTCAATTGATCCGAGGATAACTTATCAAGATGTTCATCAATTGAATTGATATCTAATACTGAAGATATTGTTCCAATTGGTAACTTAAACTTAAACTCTTTTTCTCTAAATAAAAGTTAGTAAGATAGGAGCTACAGTGATGAATTATGTGTATTAAAATCTGTATATACATACAAATCCAGAAAGACAGACACACATACACATACACATTCATAAATAATTTTAAAAAAAAAAAATTAAAAATAAAAAAAAGATAGTACTTACGCTTTTATTGGTTCTTCTTCTTTTTTAATCTCTTCCTCTTCTTCAATTTCTTCATCTTCATCAACACTAATCAATTCAACAATATCTTGAATTATCTTTTGATCCTTTTCCGTCAATTTATCCAATTGGTCTATATCTCCAACATCTTGCAACCAATATAACGATTTAGCACCCGAACTCAAAAAAGTCAATGCAAATACTCTACCAGTATTACATGATTTTATATGTTTAATTGTAACGTCTCCTGGTATCAACAAAAACTCATCCTTTTCTATTGTTCCTGGTGTTCCTTGTGTCAGGTCTTGCTTGGGAGTCCATGTAAAATCTAAAAAACCTATTTCTTCAGCATTTGGTTTTATAGATATGACTCCTTTATGTGGTAATGGAGTGCAACGATTGGTTTCTTCGTCATATTGTATCTTACCAGCATGAAATTTCAATGATTTTGATGATGCCATAGTGAAAGGTGATTTAAAATTATATTTGCTCTTGTGTCGCCACTCTAGACTGAAAACTTGGAAGAAGAAAAAAATAAAATAAAATAAAAAAAAAAGTGTCGATAATTATTCGTGATAGTACACTACTAAAGAAGCTAACGAAAAATCCTCCTTGTCCACACAAACCACAACATCCCACCCCTCGCCTCAATGACATTTCCACCACAGGAGATAACAATAATAGTAAATGAAATAGCCAATATATTGCGGTCCAAGAATCAAACATTGGCTATTTCTGAAGCAGCTTGTGGAGGTTTAATATCTGCATACATAGTCTCAGTTCCAGGAGCTTCTGATTTTTATATTGGTGGTAAATTATTATATTCCCTACGTACTAGATTGAGACTTTCCGGATGGTCAGAGAATGAAATCATTAATTATATGGGGCCAAGTGAACAAGTTGTATTAAAATTGGCAAGAACCACAAAATATGAACTTGGGTCTACTTTTGTATTATCTGAAACAGGATTTGCCGGACCCTCTACTGATTTACACTTAAGAGATGAAGAACTGGTTAATAATGAATCTGGAGTAGGTACTGTGTATATAGGATTGTCGGGACCGAATGGTGATGCTTCTATGTGTTATAATACTGGGAAGGCAGATAGAAATGTTAATATGAGTGAATTTGCTAAAGTGGGTTTGCAATTCTTACTAGAACAATTGAAATTACAAGAATAGGTGTATATAGTTAATGAATATCGTTGATTTAAAATAAGTTGTAATGTCGTGTTTTTGTGTTGTTTTATATTAGTTCTTTTTTTTTTTTTTATTGGAAGGGGGTTTGTACATTTTTTGGTTTTATAATTTCGTAGAATTTTGGAATAAAAATTAAACTAATTGTTGCATGAGATTTGAAAGATTAACACTTTTCGTAAACTTTTAATATTACGATAACCCACTTAATTTAAACTGCATGAGTAGGTTATATCTTACCCACTGGTTTGCTTGTTAACCAATTCTATTCGGACTATGGTTGTTACATTTCCGAGTCTAAAAGACCCTGAAATAGAAATTACTAAAAGGTGTTTGACTGAATAAAAAATACTTAGAATTTTAATAGAAGTTATCATGGTCTAGTACAGCATCCATTTAGATTTTTTATTATGAATACATAGAAAATAATCCGCCCACTCACGTGACCAAATTACTCGATTCGGATAGGTTTCAGGGGCTATTGTTTCACTATTGACGCGAATGTGTGTTGTAAAAAAATTGTTTTAATAAAGAATTCCTAGTCTTATTACACGACTAATAAACAAATCAAAAATAAACAACATACAGAAAAAAAATTAAAAACATACTAAAAAGCTTTTTTTTTTTTTTTTTTTTATAGATATATATATATATATATATATAAACTACTAATCACGAAGTTCACTTAGAACTAACTTCATCAATTATTTGATATTTAAGGAACTTAGAATTAGATTATTCATTATTTAAAAGAATTAGTTTCCACTGTTCCCAAGTAATTTGTCAATCTCCAACCTCCCTTTTTTTTTTTTCTTCAGTGTATACACGCTGTGGTCGTCAAAAATCAAATATTTCAAAATATACCCAAAACATGACTTCAGGTATGTAATACTTTGAAACACACAAATTTTGAGTACTATTACTAACATATTCTTAGTTGATCATCATTCAGATATCATTCCTCAAGATATTAAAATTATTAAAAAAGTATTAAATGGTTATGTTGGTTTTGCTAATTTACCAAAACAATGGCATAGAAAATCAATCAGAAGAGGTTTCAGTTTAAATGTTATGGCTATCGGTGAAAGTGGTTTAGGTAAAGCCACTTTAATTAATACTTTATTTAATCGAGAAATCATTAGTCTGCAAGATGAAATTGATGATCTTTATGAAGGTGAGGAAGATGAAGATGTTTCGGTTAAAATTAGGTCTACCCAAGCAGAAATTGAAGAAGATGGTGTCAAATTAAAAGTAAGTGTTATAACTGCTCCTGGTTTCGGAGAATCAATTAATAATATTGAATCTTGGAAACCTATTGTTGATGAAATCAATAGTAGATTTGATTCTTATTTAGAAGCCGAATCGAGAATCAATAGAACTGCCGTTGTTGACAATAGAGTTCACGCGTTTCTTTATTTCATTGAACCAACTGGCCATTCTTTAAGAGCTTTAGATATTGCTTTAATGAAACAAGTTCATGAAAAAGTCAATTTAATTCCGGTTATTGCCAAATCTGATACTTTGACAGATGAAGAAATTTTAGAATTCAAACAAAGAATATTAGCTGATATTAGTCTTCAAGGTATCAAAATTTTCCAACCTACTGATTATGAATATGATGAAGAAGAATCAGCAAATACTAAACAGATTATAAAAAGTTTCCCATTTGCTGTAGTAGGGTCTACTAAAGAAGTTCAAACTTTGGATGGTAGAGTTGTTAGAGGAAGAAAATATCCATGGGGTGTTATTGAAGTTGATAATGAGAATCATAATGATTTTGTGAAATTACGTCAATTATTGGTTAGAAATTTCTTGGAAGAGTTAAAAGAACATACTGCTAATGCTCTTTATGAAAAATATAGAACCGAAAAATTAAAGAGAATGGGTATTGAACAAGATCATACTGTTTTTAGAGAATTTGATCCAGCAGCTAAACAAGAAGAAGAAAGAGCATTACATGAAGCTAAATTAGCTAAAATGGAAGCAGAAATGAAACTGGTATTTCAACAAAAAGTTAGTGAAAAGGAAAAGAAATTACAAAGATCAGAAGCTGATTTATTTGCTAGACATAAAGAAATGAAAGATAAATTAACTAAACAAATTAAATTATTAGAGGAGAAGAAAATTCAATTAGAAAAACAAAAATTGTTACCACAAGAACCACCAGCACAACCAGCACCTCAGAAGAGTCGTAAAGGATTTTTACGTTAAGTTTGATTAGGTGTAAATTTGTTTTTAATAAAGATATAAAGTATTCTACCTCTTAATCGAAAGTGAACGTGAAAACTATAAACTTTTTTTTTTAACCTTTCTTTTCTTTGACCAGTTTCAGGGTTGTTCGCACGAAGTCAACGATTACAAGGTTCCTATAAAAAAAATCATCCAAAAAGCGGGGGGCGGGTGGACTGTGAATGAAGGGGTAATAATTTAAAAGTGAAAAAACGTACCATTGTAAGTATCTTCCGATATATTTTGGATATTGTTACTCAATGTATAGTAATAAAAAGTAGCAATTGTACATTATAATGATCTTGCGAGTTTTGGATAAAAATTGCCAGGTGAAATTTTTACACAGTTTTGAGTAATATTTTTTGGGATAGCAATTCTGTATATTCTCTCAAATTCATTGTCTACGTTTTTCATTTTTTTTTTTTTATTTTTCTTTTACTTTCTTTCCCTTTTTCTCCTTTTCAACACTGTTTTATATATCTACAATCCATCGATTGGCCACTTGATATTTACAATTACATAGAATGACCGAAACTAAGAAATCAGCTGGTGGACCAGCTTTTAAATTTAATCAAGATAAATTACTTTCTACTGTTCAAACATTACAATTTGGCTGGTTTGTTGGTAATGTGATTACATTATTAGGATTTTTTTTATATACCACTTCATATTTTAAAATATTGCCTAGTATTGGATTTGTTTGGTATTTATTAACTTTATTAGGTTCATTGATTTCATTTGGAATTTTATTAGTTCAATTCATTCAAAGAAATGGGTTCAAATTACCACTTTTAATTAAAGATGATAATTCTCATTATTTCTTATTGGCTGTTTTTTTAATTGCAATGAGAGCTTATGTTTGGTTGACTTTAGTTCCATTTGCTATTTTTTCAACTTTTCATGTTTTAAATTATGCTAATACTCATTTATTACCTATTTTGGGATTAGAGAACAATCCAATTTCAAAACATATCACTACTTTTATTAATAAAAACAATTTAGCATCTATTCAAATTGCTAGTGGTGTTGAATTGATTACTTTGGTATGGTTATTAATTAGAATGGTCACTTTTAGAAAAAGATCATTGACTCCATTTTTAGTATATCTTGTATTTTTGAAAAAGAGACATGAAGTATCTCCATTCACCAGAAAATACTTTGATTTTATTGCTTCTCAAGGAGATCATTTAGTTTCAGCCGTTGGTAATCCTATAGTTACTGAAGTTTGGGGTCATGTTAAAACTGCATTTAGAACCGTTGATTCTTTTAAATTGGTTCATGATGCTGGAAAAGAACCAAACAAGACTAAATGAATTGGGGCACCAATAGAAGAAGCCAAGAAGGAGGAACCCAAAGAAGAACCCAAAGAAGAACCCAAAGAAGAACCCAAAGAAGAACCCAAAGAAGAGCCCAAAGAAGAACCTAAATCCGAGCCAAAGGAAGAACCAAAACCAGCTCCTACTCCAGAAATGGTTGCTAAACCTGCTTCCATAAAAAAGAATAATAGAATTAGAAGATTAAGAAGAGCAATGAAAGATGGTCTTAATGAATTTAATTGAGTTCTCCTCCTTGTGTTTATTCTATTGTTTATAGTTTGATTTTCAACCACACCCACCACTCCTTTTTTTTATTTTTTTTTTATTTATTTATATATTTAACTTGATTTCGGGATGCTGATCGTTTTTCTTTTTATTTTTTAGTTAGTTCAACAAATGTTATGTAATTTTTATTATAATATTTATAAAATTTTGCAGTAAAACTTTCAACAGATGTAAAAAAAAATTTAAAAAAAAATAAAAAAATAAAAAAATAAAAAAATAAAAAAATAAAAAAATAAAAAAACATCAACCATACACAACATCATTTTTAAAAATATCAAAATATGTCAACCCGACTATTTCAAATACCACGACTGCGGAAATACAAATTAATATATTTAATAACATTATTAATAACAATAGCATTATGTGGATATTTATATACCATCCCTTTAATCTCACCATCACAACCCCAATGTGACATGGTATGGATGAATCCATCGTATGCCAGAATAAAAGCATTTGATGAAACGCATAGTAAATATTCTTCCAAATATGGGCTTTATTTATATAGAGAACAAGATATTGACGAGATGCCGGAACATGATGGGTTCAAATCCTTAAGTGGTACTCCTGCTTTATTTATTCATGGGAACGCAGGAAGTTTTGAACAAGTTCGATCCATGGCTGCTCGATGTTCGGAAATGTATTATCGTGAAAATATAAAGGAAAAGTATCCTAATTGTAAGAATATTGATTTTTTCACTGCAGATTTTAATGAAGAATTAAGTGCATTTGTGGGTCTTTCTAATCAAGTGGAGTATATTACAGAAGCTATTCTGTTTATACTTGATTTATACCCCAAAAACCGAAATATCATCTTGATTGGCCATTCAATGGGTGGGTTGGTTGCTCGTATAGCAGCTGCTAAAAATGATGATAAGAATGTAAATATTATAATCACATTGGCTACTCCACATTCCGACCCGTTTCCATGGCTACCCCAAACCTCAAATTATCCTGATGAATTGGGGTTGGTTTCAATTTACCTGTCCACGGACTTAATGGTCCCTCCACTGGTTGTGAAACCCGGAAAAAGTGATCATTTTTATGATGTTGATGCTGCTAGATTATTAGGTATCCCTATAGATCATCAGGGGATTGTATGGTGTGGACAATTGAGAGAGTTACTTTCAGAAGCTTTGATTGGAATTACCGGTGTTTATACATTACAGGATAAAATGAAGGTTTTTAAAAAAGTGTTTAATGGTAAGATTGGCCCTACTCCTATTTATGGTATAGCTTATTTAAAATTGAGAATAATGCAATGTTGGGTTAGTTTACTTAAATTGGTTATATTTAGTATTAAATGGGGTATTATTGGTATAATTGCAATAGAATTGTTTAAACTATATAATAAATATAATACTAGACAATGAAGAAAAAAAAAAAAAACAAATTCACAAACTTCTTAAAAACTAATGTACAATTTCAAAAAACAAAAAAAATATATAATACCTATATTAATATACAAAATTAAAACACAAGAGAAATAAAACCATTCATGTCAAATACACTAATTAGAAGCAGAAGAGTATTTGGTAACAGCTCTAGTACCTTCAGAAACAGCATGTTTAGCTAATTCACCTGGTAAGATCAATCTAACAGCAGTTTGGATTTCTCTGGCAGAAATGGTTGATTTTTTATTGTAAGCAGCCAATTTAGAAGCTTCAGTAGCGATTCTTTCAAAGATATCATTAACAAAGGAGTTCATAATAGACATAGCTTTTGTGGAAATACCGGTATCTGGATGAGTTTGTTTTAAAACTTTGTAAATGTATGAAGAGTAAGTTTCCTTTCTTGCCTTGGTTCTCTTTTTTGGACCTTCAGTAGAAGCGGTTTTTTTAGCGGCTGGTTTTTTTTCAGCTGGAGCTTTAGAAGCTGGTTTCTTTTCTGCTTTTGGAGCCATTGTTAATATATATGATTGATTTAAAAGATTTGGATAAAGAAAAAGATAAAAGGAAATTTTTTTTCTTTGGGAATTGGGAAGGAAATTTAATTCTATTTAAATTAAGATTTGTCTCTCTCCCTCTTGGTGTTTGTTTGTTTATTTTATTTGTATCACGTGTTTTCTCTCTCTCTCTCTTCTCTCTTCTCTCTCTCTCTCTCGTTCTCTCTCTCTCTCCTCTCTCTTCTCTCTTCTCTCTTCTCTTCTGTTTTTTTTTTCTCTCTTCCGCGTTAGAATGATCACGCGCGTTGTACACAAAATATTATTAACGCCACCCATTTATTTACAGTGAGGAGAGAAAAAATGAGTACTCTACCGTAGAATTGAGTACGCAAGAAGTAGTGTCAATTTAATAAAACTATTCTAAGGGAACAACTACAAAATTTTAAAACACTTTTTAAATAGATCGATAATTCCCTTTTTATCAATTTTTTTTTAAAACTTCTTTTCTTCTTTTTTCTTTCATCAATTATAACTTATTAAATTATATATATAAATCAAAAATGTCAGGTGGTAAAGGTAAAGCCGGTTCTTCAGAAAAAGCTTCAACTTCAAGATCAGCCAAAGCTGGTTTGACTTTCCCAGTCGGTAGAGTCCACAGATTATTAAGAAAGGGTAACTACGCCCAAAGAATTGGTTCTGGTGCTCCAGTTTACTTGACTTCAGTTTTGGAATATTTAGCTGCTGAAATCTTGGAAT
>JAKTXM010000224.1:0-14859 GCA_030582575.1 Candida buenavistaensis | reverse complement strand
CTTTGAACAAGACAGTATTGTGTGGCGACTGTAAAGGTCGTGGAGGTCCAGAAGGTAAAGTCGAACAATGTCCTGATTGTCACGGTAGTGGTATGAAGTTCGTTACCAAACAAATGGGCCCAATGATTCAAAGATTTCAAACTGTATGTGACAAATGTCAAGGTACTGGTGATTTGATTGATCCAAAAGACCGTTGTAAAAAATGTAATGGTAAAAAAACTGAAACTGAAAGAAAGATTTTGGAAGTTCACGTTAAACCTGGTATGAAAGATGGTGATCACATTACCTTCTCTGAAGAAGGTGATCAAACTCCAGGTGTGACACCAGGGGATGTTGTATTTATTGTATCTCAAAAACCAGATCCTGTTTTCCAAAGAAAGGGCAACGATTTGTATATTGAACAGGAAATTGCATTAGCTACTGCCTTAACTGGTGGTGAAATTGCTTTCAAACACATTTCTGGTGATTGGGTTAAAATTGAAATCAAGCCAGGTGAAGTTATTTCACCAGGTGATAACAAAATGGTTGAAGGATTTGGTATGCCAGTTAGAACTTACAAAGGTAATTTGATAATTCATTTCAATGTTAAATTTCCAGAAAACAACTTTGCCGATGAAGATCAATTGAAAGAATTAGCCAAAATTTTGCCAAAACCAAAACCAGTTGAAATTCCAGCTGATGCCGAAGTTGATGATTGTACCATGGTTCCAGCAAGAATACAACAAAGCAATCCATACGAAGATGAGGAAGATGGTGGTCAAGGCGGTCCAGGTGTTCAATGTGCTAGTCAATAGAGTGTTGAGTTTATATATAAATATACTAATAGTAATAGTTTCTTTTTTTTTTTTTTTTTTTGCAAAGTATAGCTTATAAATAATCTTCTGTAGACGACAGTTTGATTGGGCAGAAAATAATATATAAATCTATGATTAGCTTTATACCAAAACATATGCCAACCCTAAATCTGTGAAGAAACAGCTCAGTTGGGTTTACATCGAGGAAAAAACGTTTCATTAACGACCCCTCCCCCCCCTCCTCCCAGTTTCAAGCAACACCAAGAGTACAAAAATAAAAGTAACACCACTACCAATTGTAAAAAGATACAAATATAGTCCTCGATGCCGGAACCTATGACAAACACAGGTGCTGTCCCCGCAGCTTGAACGCATCTTAGCACACCCATTAGCTAAACCACCCTAGTTTGGGATATTGCAAATGCTCAAGGCACAAAATATGTGTATGTTAAATAATATGACAGGACGACGACCATATGTATCTGCCAAATTGGAAAATATGGCGGGTGAGATGCCTTGAAATATGAGGTATGCCGCGAAACCTGTGATCATGACAGATTGAGTGTTGCAAAAATGTTTTGCGAAGGACGGTGATGCTGGGAAATAAACTGGACTGGGATATAACACTCCAGAACCGGGTTAATACAATGATTAGTAGTAGTTTGTCGATGTTTTCGAAAATCCCATATTGTGATTGTTTTTCTTGTTCAATGTCCAAGTCTTTGAGTTTGGATTTTAGTGCTTTGATACCAGATTCGTGAGACAATTTTGAGGTTAAAAAGAAGTTTCATGGAATATAGATATATAAGTAAGAGTATTGTGAGTTTATTGCAGCGAGAATCAACTGTTGTGTATGAAGCGAACAAGTTGCAAATTTTTGCGGAAAAAAAAAATTCTCCGAAACCGTCTGGCGACTCAAACTGCACAATCATGCAAGTGAGTGCACGTTAGTTGAACTACATTGGTATACACTTTTTGCCCAGAATGTTATAAATATATATTAAAAAGAATGCCTATTTAGTTGGATTATTGTATCTTCTCATTGGTGGGTTCTTCGGAGTAGTAATCATGAAATTGATTCCGCCATTCTTAGAATTCTTATGTCTCTTATTTGGAGTCACGTCATCTTCAGATTTAGTGGCATTTTTATCAGTTTCAAATTGATGTGAAGGTACTTGGTGTTGTTTTGCTGGTTGGATGGTAGGGAGTGGTTGTGGTTGTGGCTGTGGTTGGAGTTGCGTGATTACAGGTGGACCTTGTATGATATATTGTTGGCCCTGTTGCGAAGGTGGCGAAGATACATAATACGGGTATTGTTGAGGAATAAAATTTGGAGCACCGGTAAAAGTTGGTGGGTACATGACTTGATATTTTTGTGAAAATGGAGAATCCAGTCTCTTTGTTTCTTGTGGTTGCTGTGGTGGTGATTGAGGTTGTTGTTGTTGTTGCAGTTGTTGAGAATAATATGGAACACCCATTGGTGGAGGCAATGGATTAGTCAACGCTGGCAGATGTTGTTGCAGATGTATTTGACTGTGTGGATGTGTAACATGTACCAGTGGCGGTAAACTTGGGGGACTTGATCTTTGGTTGTGGACTGAGGTAGGCGGCAACGGTAATTGAACAGAAGGTTGTAACGGAGGTGAACTCATTTTAGAGTATGACTTTGTACTGATATCTTCGCTACCATCAGAAACAACACGACGATGAGAAAGTTCTAAGGGTATTTTTTTGGGGGATCTCAAAGGAGACACAAGTACACTGTTTCCACTTTTAATACTTCCAGTGGAATGTTTTCTTTTGATACCTATAATAGAATCCATTTTAGACTTCTCTTGCAAATCCCGAAGAAACTGTTGAGGGTTCTCGTTTTTCATTTTAGTAATCGTCGTAGCCAATGTATCACTAGTAACTGAGTCTGAAAGAAATAAAAACGAAATTAGTTCACCAGGAACATTTAATGTTTTAGCCAAGTTTAACAATTCAATTGCACTAGTAGCCAATTCTTTTTTTACATTTTCTTGTTTGGTTTTTTCTTCTTCAACTTTAAGATTAATAATGCTAGTTAATGTTTCTGTTGTATATGGCCATATTGATTTTTCTTCTATTGTAGATTCGGGTATCCCTAACAACACTGAAATGTGTTTGTCAATAATGCTTTTGTTGGATGGTATGGATTTTGGAGTTGACTCAGCGCTTGGTGGTTCAATCTTTGGTAGCGGTGCACTAATCAGCGATTGGTGGCCATGATGAATATACTTTGTATCACCAACACTAAATTTTTTCCAATCCAGTATAAGTTCGGTGTTTGTCGGTGATGGTTTTTTTTCTTTATTTGTTGGTTCAGAATCTGTTGGAGATGGTGTATTTATATCATGAAAGCTTTTTGGTTGTGATCGATTTGTAGGTTTAGAACTCGAATGCTCACCCAACGTACTGGTTGGACTAGCATTCATTAGTAGATTGGCAACAGATAACACTTTGACTATTATCTATAGGGAGGCAACTAAAAATAAACAAAAAACAAAATACAAAAGCTCACTTGATATGGGGTTGTATTAATCAAGTAAAACCAATCGGAAACGAACGAATATTTCAAAACTGAGAGTCTAACTTATATGCAAAGTAGATAAATGCTAAAGACTATAGGGTCTATAATTGTTCAAAGTTGTTACCTGGTTTCCTGAACTAAAATCAAACAAGTGTAGAGCCAAATTCAAAAACCAAAAACCAAAAAAAAAAAAGAAAAAAAAAAATAAAAAAAATAATAAACCAGAAAAAAATAACGAAGGAAGGGGGGAAGAAATATACGGCAGTTTTATACAATTTTTAAGGAGGCAAGAATTTTTTTTTTTTTTTCACAATAACCTTATTGTGTATAGAGTATAAGTTTAGCAGTTTTTAATAATATGTATGTTGTACCTGTTGTTATATATTTGTGTGAGAAAAATCAAGGATTTCCTAATTAGGTAATGATGAGTTGCTGCGAAAAAAGGAAATTTTAATTTGTGAATTAAATTAAATTTCTTAAAACAGTATGAAAAAGAAACAATACTACACTCAAAACCACTGGCAACCTAAAAATAAGAGAAGATCTTAACCATAGGGACAGAATGTAAGTTTAGTAAAGCTTGAAAGAAGTATTATTTGTCTAATCTCTCTTGACAACGGTTCCTCTGGAGTTGCTTGCATCCCGGACTTGTCGTAGAAGGTTCCATAACCTTGTTGTAGAATAAGAATATTACCAAGTTGGTGATAATTAGTAGACTCAACTTCGTTTCGGAGCTTTTGGTTTGTTACGTTTTATGGTTGATCTTGACTATAATATTTAGATGAAACGAGCAAATTGTCAGCTCGGAGTGCTTTGTACGTTTACGAATGGAGGTACTAAACAAAATTGAAATTTCTTGTAACTCCGACATCGACTATTAAAGTATGTAATAATTACTCTATTTGGTTATAGACATGAACAACGTTTGGAATTTATTTTTTTTTTTTTTTTTTTTTTACCGCGCAGTTTTATCGTCTGTGCATAATTAATTGCTCATACATTGATTAAAATAAAATACCAAGTGATAGGTAATAAAGGTATATTAATAGCAAAGCATGACTATTTTTTTTTCTTTTTGCATGTATCCTCCATTACTAAGGCACAATGCTGTTAAATCATATCATGTAAACTGTACTTTAGAAAAAAAACAATTTTCATGTGAATATGCATCCTGAGTAATCCATCGAACCATTTTACGAATTACAATAGATTGGTTCTTCCAACCTCAAGTCAGTATGACCAGGAGAAAAGGGGGAAAACTACCCACCAGGAAGCAATTTACAACATGTGCATATTGGCTGTGTTGAATCACTACATAGCCAGGCTATAACTTGATACAGTGTTATTCAAAAAGAAGGCAACATGACGCAGTGTTTCGGCTATCCTTGAAGATCTGGTTTGTATAATACAAACTCTAGAATTATTAATCCCCCCTTCCTATTAATCGTCCTTTTTACCTCAATTGGTGATGTAGTCAAAGTTTTTAGAAACACATGTAAATACAATTTCATGTTTGGCGCTTGATCTGATCGGCACGGTGCGGATAAAGATGGAATGAGCCTTGCCAATCTTTAATCAACGGAAAAAAATAAAAATTAAAAAATAAAAAAAAAAAATTCTGTTGGATTTGCTCAACATTAAAGCCATTTGATTCAGTTGGGTTCCTTACCTTTCTCCACACTATTATCTTGATTATAATTTAAAATTATCCGCTAATTTTATTCTTTTAATTCTTATACTTATTTTGGATGACTAACGAACAAAGGGAAGTTTTATTGGTTGCGCTTGGCGGTCCTTCATCATCAGGCAAAACAACTGTGGCTAAATCTCTTAGATTGTTATTACCAAATTCAATTCTAATACACTTGGATGATTTTTATCTTACAGATTCCAAAATACCTATAGACCCAGATACAGGATATCAAAATTGGGACTGTCCTAAAGCTATAGATTTTAAAAAATTTTCTACATATCTTGAAAATTTTAAAAAGAGTATTTTCACAGATATTAAATCCATAGAACCGACCGAGTCAGATCTCAAATTACTGAAACAAGAGGAATGTCATTTCAAAAAAAAAATTACTGAAAATAGTAACAGTTTTACTAACAGGACAATAATTTTAGTCGACGGGTTTATGTTATTTCATGACGCTGATATTATTAAACTATTTGACATTAAATTGTTTTTTCATGCTCCGTTTGAAACATTGAAAACAAGGAGAGAAGCTCGTAAAGGTTATACAACCGCAGAAGGGTTCTGGGTCGATCCACCTGAGTATTTTCTGAAAATTGTCTGGCCAGCTTATGTGGAGAGCCATCAGTACTTGTTCAAGGGAGGAGATGTAGAGACTAATGTTTTAGACAACTCTATTGTTCAAAAATTGGGCATAACGGATATTAGCAATGACCATGACACAAGCCTTTATGCATTAGTGGAGTTGTCATTAGATTCAATTATAAAACGTTTACAATAAGTAGAACAAAAAAAAAAAAAAAATTCATCATATGAAGCAACTTATATACTTCTACACAAAATTTTCTACTTTTTTGATTTCTTCGCCTTCTTTGCTGCCTTCATTTCCTTTTCATAAATTTCATTGGCCTTTTCTCCTGATTTTCTTTTACCACTCTTTATACTAACAACACTTCCTTTTCCTTTCGCAGCTTTATCCATAGATTTTTCATCCCATTCACCATCTTCTGCTATAGCATATTTATCCAAATTAAGTGCATTAATTAATTCACGTTGTTTTTCTCTCATCTCTTTAATAGCTTCATCACCAGCTTCTTCCAAATCATCTTCCAATTTCTGTTCAATGGCTTTGTAATCAATATGTTCGGTTTCCTCACCATTCATTTCATCAATATTCTCATCTTGCAAAGCTGGCATACTTTCTTCAATAGCTTTTGTAAGAACTTTTCTGAAATAGGTGGAAAACTTCCGAACTATTTTAGCAAACATGGCCATTGCTTGATTTGTTGGTAATTTTAGTTCTTGTGCAATTTGGTCCATATCTTTGTGTTGTAAACCAATAGCTAATAATATAGCTGATTGGACAGAAGATAAACTTACATCTTCTCCTGTTTTCTTTGTAAAGAATAATTGGGCAATTAATGGTAACATATCCACAATTACATGATAATCTAATAAGTTATTAGCATACGAATCTAATCTCTTTAAATCAAATGGAGATAACAATGTATCTAATTGATCTCTAGTCAATTTTTGTGATAATTTACCATCACCTTCACCTTGTTCAGTGGCTTCAATGATGGTTAACGCTTGAGAGGCTTGGAATTTTTTAAATTCATATGATAATAAACTTAAAAATCTCTTGTGGAAATCTTTAGAAAATTCATGTAACCATTTATCTTCTCTTCCTGGTAGCACATTAATTACAACTGAAGTGTGTTCGCCAGTTAATTCATTAGGAGTTTGTCTCAAATAAACTGGAGTGAAACCAGCCTTTTTCCAAAATTTATGTAATTGAGAAGTAAAACCATAAGAAACACCCAAATAATGTAAATAGTATGGTGCTTTTTCAGATAATTTTAACAACAATGGAGGTAAAGTTTTAACATCTCTTAACTTAATTTCGTCTTTCAAAGAAGCATTAGCTAACTCTTTATCACTAACTCGTGTGATTGTGTGATCATTCAATTCGGTAGATTCACTGATATCGGTAAACTTACCAGAATAATAATCTTTCAATAATTCCAATGCTCTAGACCCGTAACCCATACCTGAATACTCTGGATTTGTAGCAATTCTAACAACTCTAGCACCAGATAAAGAAGCAAACTCTTCATCTTGAAATTGTTGTGATATCAACCATGGAATTAAATCGCCTCCTGCTCTTTGACCACGAGATAATGATTTTCTCACGCTTTCCTTTGAGATTTCACCCTCCAAAGCTAATTGAATAACACATAATGGATCTGGAACTCTATTATCACCAGCTTCAATAGGAGGTAATAATACAAACAATTGATGAGCTGGAGCATCACTCATTAATTGTAAATCATTAGGTGAATTTTTATAATGAGAAGCAACATATAACGCCATCATTTTTTGTAAAAATGCCTCGGAGACTGGATGATAAGAAAACAAAGTATCTCTATTGACATAAAATAATTGACATTGAGATGGATGTGGAGTTCCCTTTGTTGCAAATTTTGTATTTTTGGATAATGAAACATCAAGACAAAGTAATTTATTCAACCATTTTTCAACTGGATCACCTGGTGAGTATCTGATTGGTTCATCCAAAACAACCTCTTTCAAATTTCTAGTCAAAGACCCGGTTATTTCACTCCCCTTCTTGTCTCTTGACACAATTTCAGTATCCGCTGGAGTAGAGTTATTAGATTGTTGCCTCAATTGTTGGATCAATTTCAATGACAAGGATCTACCTGTCCCTTCATACCCATTGATGGTAGAAGCCATAAATATTAAGTATGGACCCATTAATTTTTTAACTACTGGAAGAGGGATAGCAGCTGCTTCATCAATAATTAATAATTCTGCTTGTCCTAAAACTTGACTATCATTTGGAGAGATATATTGAATAGTTTGACGATGTTCTCTTTTAATATCCACTCTTACTATTGCTTTGTTAAATGCTGGGTTAGTAGATTGAATAATATCATAATCCATATGTTCAGTATACCCTAAGGCATCAAATCCTTTAAAAATAAACTCAAAAAGGGTTTTTAAATTTTCAGGAGATGGTGAAGTAACAAAGATATTAGAATAACCATGAGAAATAGCAGCTGCAATAGATATACCCAACGCAGCAGATTTACCACGACCTCTTCCTGCAGTTAATGTGACTGTACTTCTTAATGTCTTTTCAGAAATAACATCCATAAACGTCAAGATCGCCTGAGCTTGATTTATGGTTTTTGCCAATGATACTAATGAACCTGCTGGTTGTACCTCTGTAAGACTTTCTTTCAATTCTTTCAATTCCTTTTCATTAGGAGTCAATTCATCATCATCTTTTGGAGGTAATTGTTTAACATGTTTACCACCAGAGATTGGCAACACATTCAATTCATCATCGACAACCAAACAATTTTCACAAGACCCTAAAGAAAGTAAGAATCTTTCATTAAATCTAGCAACAACATCGTCGTGTGCTTCGGTTCTGTATCTGGAATGAATATCCATAGACATAGTGTATAATTGTTTTAAAGACGTCATATTTTTTAACAAGATAACCACTAATCCGCCACCTTCGACTGTTTCTATAGTTCTAGCTAACAAATTTGGAGTGATGGCCTCAAAATCCTGTAAAACACACATCCCATAGGTATTACCCAAAATTTTATCTGTCTCCTTGTAGTAAACATATCTTATATTTTGATTAGAAATAAAAGCTTCAAATGGATCTTGTTCATTAACTTCTCTAATTCCACGTTTAATATCTTTCTTGATCTTGGCTTCACGCTTTTGTCTATGTGAAGTAAATCCTAATAATTTTTTTTTATATGCCCATAAAACAGACTTGTTCATTTTTAAATCAGCACTCATCATTAAATAATGTAAATTCGGTAATTGATTACGGGCTTTATCACCCACAATAATAAAAAACGATCTTTGTTTGTCTTGTACACCATTACGTATTAAAGCTGGAATACGTGCATCGATCGCTTTTTTACCCATGATGAAAGTATATAGTTTGAAGATGAGTTGAATTTTTTTATTTTATTTTTTTTTTTTTTTTTTTTTTTTGGGTAGCTGAGATGATGAGGATGAGATTCCTGTATGTTGTGGTAGTGCTACCATGTGTACATATAAAATGAAAATTTAGATACAATATTGGACCTGAGTCAAAGCTTAATTGCTACTATTGGTGATGTATTTAAAATGCAGTTGTAATGAATTTTAATGTGTTGTGAAATTGTTTGTTTTGATTGCAAAAAAAAAAGAAACAAAAAAAAAAACGAAATAATATAGTATAAACTGTGCAAATTGTTTTTTTGTTTTGTTTTTTTTTTTTTTTTCACAACTCTACGGCGGCTATCATTAATGACCAACCATTCTAGTTATAAAAAGCGAAAACTAAACAAAAGATCATATAATTTAGATTTCAAATCAGATCCTACATACGATGTCACCAACGGAAAGTCTAGAATAGCTCCGCGTTCCGGTTTACAATTTAAAATAGGACCCCCATTTCAAGACACCATCCAAGTATCATCATTATTTATTTCACAAAAGGGTACAAAAATCGTACCTATTTTAAATGCACGTATTGATCGTGGTTTTGATTTAATAGATGATGAATGGGTGGGTTATAAACGTAATTATTTTTCCGTTGTTGCATCATTTTCATTTGAAGATTGGGGAATCAACAAGAATATACTACAGAAACATGGGTTTTATATAATCACTGGACAAGAACAACACGACGTAAAACAATTTGCTATCAGATTAGTAAGTAAATCTATTCAAGATGATTCGGAAATAAGTTTGGTCCAACATACGGCAAAACGAGACAGAGGTCCGATTGTGGAGCCGCCAATTGTTCCTGTTATTACCGGGTCCATTCCTAGTCATATTGTTGTTAAAGAAGGATCCAATATTAGAAAAGTTTCCAAAATTAAACAATTTGATTCGTTATTTCTTGAGGATTATGATGCATTACCAATCTTACTGCCTTGTTCAATATTGAAAAATTATGGAATAAATGAGGATTATGTCAAGGTGGTAAAATACGAAAGACTTCAGTTTGCATCCGCCGTGCACTGTAAGAAACTGACCATTACTGAAAAAAAGCGGTTCATATTACAAATTCAATTGTTGGCTGCATTGGATGGAGATAACACTTTTGCAATAATTGCAATTTCTAATACCCCGCCTTTGATCATCCGAGGCCGTTCACCATCTTCTTATAATGGTGAAATTGAAAAAAATACCGCTATAAGGGAAACACCAGATTACATCACTGAAGAAGTCCAATCAGAAAAATTAAGCAGGGACAATAAAGAAGACAAGGAAAACTTTAACATATTTAGTGATTCTGAAGATGTCAACTTTCCATCGTTGAATATCTTTTTATCGAATGAAATAACTCCTCAAAGTTGGACATTGGGGACAAATTCAGTGATTAAGAATTTTTCATCAATAAATTTTAATCCAGAACAAGAGGAGACTGAATTTGAGCCAGAACTGCTTGATCCGGGGTATTACTTGATGAAATCAACCACTTTGTCTTTTGGGGAAACAACAACAAAGTATGGTCGAACTACCTTCTCAAGTGAGTTCTTTAAACATAAATTGCACATTGGTGACTTGGTTTTCGAAATTTTTAAAGACGCCAGTTATAAGTACGGGGAAGAAGAGGAGAATGAATCTAACTATGTAGTACCCTCTCTAATTATGAAGCAATAAAATATTCATGATTCTCTATTCATTTGTAGTGCCAACAAGAAAAACAAGAAAAAATTCAATCGAAAAAAAAAAAAAAAAAAAAAAAAAAAAAAAAAAAAAAAAAAAAAAAAAAAAAAAAAAAAAATAAAAAAAAAAAAAAAAAAAAAAAAAAAGCACCAACATAACCAGATAGACAATAATGTTATTCTTTAGTTTTTTCAAAACATTGGTTGATCAAGAAGTAACAGTGGAATTAAAAAATGATATGGAAATAAGGGGAGTTTTGAAATCCGTGGATCAATTCTTGAATTTAAAATTAGATAATATAACATGTACCAATGGCCAACAATATCCATACTTGGACTCGGTGAAGAATTTGTTCATAAGAGGATCTACCGTGCGTTATGTCCATATGAATCCAAACAGCGTGGATTGCACTTTGTTACAAGATGCATCCAGAAGAGGTATGTCTTTTATTACTTAATTTCTTTCTAGTTTATGTGATACTAACATCGATGACAGAGGCGATGGTTCAAGCAAATAAATGATTCTGAAATATAGATGTGTATCACTAAATGTATATTAATCTCTAGCTGGAATTATTCCGTAGATATGGGGCTATATAGCCTTGTTTGACATTTTGCTCTAGTATGTCCTTGTTTTTTACAGTAAGAGCAAATTACTTTGGATTTGTTTTTCTTGCTTGTTGAAGTGGGTGTGGGTGTTGGTTTCACTTCAACAGGTGGTTGAGTTTTTGTCTCTAATCTCTGTCTAGGAAGCAATATAAACTCCCCTTGTTCTTGGTTGTCCCATAGTTGGTGATTACATTTTGGACATTTAACAGGTTTGGATATTTCTCTAATTAATTGCTCATCAGTGATTTTGTATGGTGATGATTTATCTATGTTCTTTGTGTAATCGTTGATGATATGTAGTTTGGAGTCGTAACTCTTTTGTAAAGTCTCTAATTCCTTGTTTTTTTCAACTATAATCTTGGCTAGTTTATCTATCTCATTCAGTAGTTCAACAATCGACATGACAATAGGATTGTGGAAACAATTTACAAAAATTTTTTTCCAGATATTTGATGCTCTTTACATTTTAAATATAGTATATCCCTATACAACATAATTGTAATTGGCTTTGATGATTAATATTTTTTTAGTCATATTCACCTGTAAGGCTTAATATTTGAATAAAATAGTTTCCATAATTTTGTAGGTTATACGGATATAGAACTGACCACCAAAATTACTACAGGTATAATTAACAGTTTCAAACCAAATTCAATTGCTTTAAATATTATTATAGATTTACCGATAGTTTGTTTTGACTTCTTCATCCCAAATAATTTACAGATTTATATATTCCCAAAACTCACATAGACCCAACCCAGAATTTTAAATTTTTTTGGCTGTGATGGCTCTTAGCGGAAGTGCACTGTTCGTGTACCTTTAACTTGTTAAAATTTTAAAGGACTAAGGTGTCCGGCTCGATCCCTGCGAATTAAATTTGGCCACTTGAGTAATCAGTGAATCTATAATTTAGGTAATAGTTAGCAGCATTACTGGAGGGAAGCAATTCAGCACAGTACTGTTAATCGTGGTGGAGGCGAATTCGGATGGCACCTGGTTTGTTAATAAATTATGTGGTATCTAGTGTTACAACTCTACTTTTTTTTTTTCCTTTTCTTTTTAGTATTATTATTATTATTATTGCCTATTTAATCTATTTTTGACTTGGAAAACTTGCTGAGAATTAGCTTAACTGGATTCTTTAAATTTTCTTTTTCTATTACAATCAACAGTATTAATAGCCCAAAGGATATAGAAGCACTTAGTATCAATTGTTTAAATGTAGTCGAGTACTGTCCAATGACCAACAACTGTGTGATCCATGTAACTATTGTAATGGAAATGGATGGGATCATATATTTCAAAATTCGGAGCATGTTAATATCAATCTTCTCTTTTGTATAATACTTTTTAATCAGAGCGTAACAATAACTAATTCTTAAGCTCATGTTAATTATATTTGATATAATCAAACCGGACACTCTAAAATCAAGTTTCTCCACAAATAAATACAGCAATATCAATACCAATATAGTTACACCAGTCATGAATTTAGAAAAACTTTGTAGGTCTGAATTATTTGCTACACTTGAAAACAAAGCCTCTAAAATCCCATTAAAGGCAAGAAATGGGAGGTAAATTATATAGCGAGGAAAGATTTCAAAAATATTGGTACTTTTCCATTTAGTAGCTCTTCCGCCCATTAATAGATTTAATAAATATGAACCATTTGAAACCCCAGCAAACAAAATTAACAAGCTTAGATTCCAATAAAATATAGAAATTAACTTTAAATAATTATATGACTGTTTACCTGTATTTTCTTTTTGTTGTGAGTTCAATAATTTGGTGAACATTAATCTAGTAGATTCTTCTAAAGGTTGAAATAATAATCTTGCAATCATGGATCCATAGTTGGACATTACTGCATACATACCTTGTTCTTCAATGCTGCATAAATAACTTATCAAGAATTTATCACCTTCCGTTAAAAATTGTTTAAAAATCATTTGTATAAAAAAGCCTTTAACAATCTGTAAAATATCGTCCTCAAAATACCCTGTATCTTGTATCTTTTTTAAACTATAATTAACATTTGCGTATTCTTTGTTGAATGAAATAAAATAACAAATGAACAACACCAAAGAATAACTACATTGACCCAATGCAAATGCACGAACGGCGGCGCCTTCAAAAATGCTTCCGTTATAATACCTACTAGCAAGTAGTATTGACATAAAAGTAACTATGCATTTGGAAAATATAGCTAATCCCTCAAATTTGGATCGCTTACTAAAATCCAATTGGAATTGATATAAACAATATACCGGTTCAGTGAGCAATTCTAATACAAGCAGCAATATCACCAAACCAAAGACTTGGTTACAAAATGGTAATAACAACAATTGATTTGTAACCAATGAATAATTGAATTGCCAATATCCAACAATAATTAAAACAGGAACAGAGAATAGTATTGCCAAAATTCCAAAATTCATCACTTTCTGATTAGATTGATTTGAATTGATTTGAATTCTTTGTATTGATAATCTAATGGACTCCCTACTAAAAAATAATACAGTTGAACAAATGAATTCTAAATATGCAGTAATGCCGATAATTGATGGTGACAAGTATCTTATAATCAATTGATTCAATACAAACGTAAACAATTTGGTTATTATTTGAACAAGTATAAGGTAGCTTATACCTTTAGCTGAATTATTAACCACATTTTCTTTAATCTTCTCTTTTGATTGGGACATTAAAGTGAAAATTACAATTTACCAATTGGCTATTTGTTATAAAAAAATCTTGAAATTATTTGTCGTGTGAAATGGATCAATTATTATTATTTTTATCAACAATCCAGAATATTAAACAATTCCCAACTCTTATACTGTGAGAAAAAATAGAGAACCCTATACTCATCCCCACTACTACTAAAGACCTTTAAATATTCAAAATATTCCATAAATGAACCAACAGAACGTAAGAGATATAGAATTAAGAGAACAAGACCGTTGGTTGCCAATAGCAAATGTAGCTAGAATAATGAAAACTACTTTACCACCATCTGCCAAAGTATCAAAAGATGCTAAAGAATGTATGCAAGAATGTGTATCTGAATTTATATCATTTATAACAAGTGAAGCAAGTGATAAATGTTTAAAAGAGAAAAGGAAAACTATTAATGGAGAAGATGTCTTGTATTCAATGTATGATTTAGGATTCGAAAATTATGCTGAAGTATTGAAGATATATCTTGCTAAATATAGGGAAGCTAAAAAATGAAATAGAACTTTAAGTGTAAATATCTATATTATTGTTATTGTTATTATTATTATTTATTGATACAAAATACATTTGGTTGCAACTTGTAATTGTCTCTCGCGTGATTGGCGATACCACTTTAGCGGGGTGGTCCCAGGAGCGACTCACTCGCGTACATTATAGATTAGGAATATTTCCTTTATTTTATTTTTATTTTTAATTTTTTTTTTTTTTTTTTTTTTTTTTTTTTTTTTTTTTTTTTTTTTTTTTTTTTTTTTTTTTTTTTTT
>JAKTXM010000223.1:0-14993 GCA_030582575.1 Candida buenavistaensis | reverse complement strand
ACAAGAAGAGGGACAAGATAATGTTCATAAACTAGGGAGGAAGATGATTGCTCGATTATTTAATGTGGGTGTACTTTCTAAAAAACGCAAACGGGATCAAGAACAAGGAGGTTACATATCACGATCGAGCTCTTCTGGAAGTAGTGAAGTGATGGATGGAAAGATATACAATTGTAAAATTAAGATGGATATGATGTTTAGGGACCAAGAATTTGTTGTTTTTTTACAATTTGTATATCGAGAGAAAACGTTGAAGAAGACAAAGAAGAAGAATGACGGCGATGTTGATGTTGGTGTTGGTTTTGGTTGTGGTTTTATAAATGATCAGAAAATGCCCAACATGTACATCACTTTTGAAGAAATAATAAATTATTTACGAGATAGGATATTTTTCAATGAAAATGGACGTAATTTACATGGTATAGAAGTTAAAGTTAATAATTTATTAGAATTGGTGAGGTTTAAATGTATGGTTAATGATGTGGAAATTCAGATTTAATTAAATTTATTAATTCGTCCATCCCCTCCCCTTCCTATCTTCTTCCCATTCGAATCTGTCATTTTTTTTTCATACTTTCTATTCAATTCGATTAAATCCAGAAGGGAATACCTGAGTGGTAAAATTCTTCGTACCTTTAAATATAATTATCAGTAATCACTTTGGCAGAATCGGAAATCACTGTAGGCACCCCGAAACCTGTAGGATTAAATATATCAATAATGCGTTGTTCTCATTGAGTTCTCTTGAAAATTTAAATATTCTGGCTTTCCCCAATAAATGAATTATCAAGATACTACCCAAATTTTTTACAATACATTGATAATTGGATGTTTTCCTTATTCAATTTATAAGTATTCTTTCCACTTTGTGCCCTTTTGGATAGATACAACTCAATCCAAATTCAATAAAGACAATTTTAAAAATTCACGACAATATCGAATAGATATTATCTTGATTCGTAAATACAGCTCAAGACATATCCCGTAATATACCTTCCAATGTAAATAATGTAGATCAAAAGGGTATATTTCCAACAACATGAACTTATCTTCAAGATTTGTCACATGAGCTACATCAAACCCAACGTTATAATCAAGTAACTGTCTTATCAATTCATGAAATTCACGATGCTCAAAATCACTGATTATATGTCACATCATGCAAAACTAAATCTCCTATTTTTTGTACACACCCTTTGAGCTCTTCTCGTTCTTGTACTTGGGATCGTGATGACCTTATATTATGATATTTTTGAAATGTCAACACTTTGGTTGTTTATTCCACCATTGTGGTGATATTATTGAATTAATTTTGTTCCATCAAAACTTTTATTTTAATTTTTCTTTTTTTTCCTTTTTTTTTTATTTTTTTTTTTTTTTTCTGAAGGAAACAAATTTAGATGCCTCGGACCTTTGTTAATATCTATTTACGAAAGTACTTGGGTAACTTCATTCCCAAATGATATCAAACTATGTACTAATCTCAGAATCACAAAATCTTTCACCGTGTCACGTGATCTGATTTTATCTTCCCACGGGGTTTCCGTAATTTTCAACAAGAAAAAAAAAAACAAAAAAAGATACATAAATAAAACAAAATTTTTCAACCTTATCTCTGTTTTTGGGTTGAACCACTAACAATGGATAATTTTTCACCTGCAGATCAACAATATTTCAAGAAAAGAAAGTTTACTGTTGATGAAACACTGTCTGGATCAACACCAGAAAAGGATCAAACAAGAAAAGCGGCACAGGCTTCACGAACGTTAAAAGCTTGTGAATTATGTCGCAGGCTGAAAACTAGATGTGTCCGATCTACAGATACGCCGAATTCATGTATGAGGTGTCTGTTTTTGAGCAAGGATTGCTCTTTTGAGAGGGAAGATCATGAAGATATCCCATTGAATTTGTCTAATCAAGAAACAAACAAAAAAATCGATATTATGAATGATGGAATTAATGAAATACTTAAAATACTTAAAAACGGAGTTAGAGATCAAGATGCGAGGTTGCTTTTAGATGCTTCTGCTAGCATGAAGGACCAGAATGGCAACTTCAGCATCAGCAGTGTCGGGGCCGGTGGCGGTGGCGGCGGTGGTTACGTTAGTAAGATCCCGCAGTTTGAATCGTTCCGTGCAGTGGCTGCGAATTCGCCCTTTTCTATAATGAACAAGTTGTTTTCCGTGGTAACAAGGCCCAATGATGTTGTGATTATGGAAAGTACAGAGAAGAATGTAATTAGTTTGGGGATACTCACAGAGTTAGAAGTTAATAATTTGATGTCTAATTTTAGAAGAAATTACGGTCGGTGGGTTTCATTCCCTTCTTCCTTATCTACGGAATTATTGGTTTTACAAATGTTGAAAAAATCATCATTGTTATTAACGGCTTGTTGTATTGTGACTTTTCGATTTCATGATTTCAAGGATCCAAATAATCGAAAATTGAAATATTATATGTTGACTCAACAATTGATACAGGATTTAAATGATTCTTTTGTGAAATATACTTGTACGGGGACAGAATTGGGACAATTTGAATTTTTACAATCTATTGTAATATTGAGTATTTATCTGATGAGCATTTCTAAACTTGATGATACATTGAAATTGGATCCTTGGTTATTATCAAACATTGGATTATCTACCTTTATTACAAAGACCGTTTTGGGTGAATTTCATGATATTGATGAGGACTCGGTACAAATACAAGGAGAAGTTTACAATAAAGTAACAATTTTAAGAATTTATAATCATCTTTGCCTTGTTCATATTGTCAATTGTATATTTACCGGAAAAATGTGTATATTGGATTCCGTTAGAGTGAAAAAATGTGCTACGACATTAAATCTTTTGAACGCTACTAATTTCGATGGACGAATGGTTAGTGAAATTGGAATTTTGTTTATTACTTATAATTATTTACAATCAGTTTCGGAAATAGATGGATACTCACAATTGGACGAAAATTTTAAACGTGTAGTTCTGGATGTCAAAACTTGGTTTGTTCAATGGGAATATTTATTTAATCAACCAGCTTTACATTTCCTTGAATTTAACTACAATTTTTGTTCCATGTTGATATATTATATTTATTGTTTCCAAAAGTTGAAGTTAGTTAAGGAGATAAATGGTGAGATCTCATTACAGACAGATCAATTAACTGAAGTTTTTAACAAAATAGAAAATGAAGAATTGTTAGTTCGAATGTTTGATTATTGTTTACAAGTGATTTCACATATTAAAAATATCGAAGATGATTCTTATTTTGCATATTTATCCGATCAAATTCATTTTACATTTTATTTTTGTGGTGTATTCATGATAAAGTTATACAAAATAATGAACAAAAAACAAATGTTACCTAAAAAAACTGAAAAGACAATCATGAAAATAATACAACAGTTGATTGACAAATTTCAGATCATCTGTTCCAATCATCCGGATGATATAATAGATACTTATAAAACTAATTTGGAAACATGTTTTGGTGAAATTGTATAAAAATAAGCGACAATCCGGGGAGGAGGCTAAACTCAAGTGTAATTATTAATCATACAAAAAGCGGAGTTAACCACATGTGGCAAATGTCCGTACAAAATAACCCCTTTGGAAACTTTTACTTTTTTCTTTTTTTTAAGATAAAAAAAAAAAAAAAAAAAGTGATTTCAGCAGTATAAAAGTTTAAGCAAAAAACCCTATATCCTGTATTATTTTAATAACCTTATTAATTTTAATATCCCCAATGACATTAACTTTGTATACTGGACCTACAGGAAATGGCCGTAAACCGCTTGTTTTCCTTAAATTGTTGGGTATCCCATACGACCTCCACTTGTTTCCTTGGCCAACTACTCAAATCAGGGAACCATGGTATTTGAAATTGAATCCATTAGGTTATATTCCAACATTGATAGATGGTGAGTTTATATTGACAGAGAGTAATGCAATTATATTATACCTTGCTCAGACTTATGACACAGAAAGTAAATTTAGTTACAGATTAGATAAGGATCCTCAATTATATTGGCAACAACAAAAATGGTTATTCGATCAAGCAACTCAATATGCAGGTACTATGGCTAGATATATTATTGCTAACGGTTTGCACGCGGATGAAAAAGTCAATCGTAAAAGTATTATTGATACTATGGACAAAGTTTTTAAAGTTTTGGATGATCACCTTTCTCTGAGAGAATGGTTTTTAGGTGACAAGTTTACCATAGTTGATATTGTATATGGTGTAGGTTATTACAGATTAAAAGAAGTTTCTGAAAATTTCCAAGATTTTAAAGATTATGATACAAAGTTCCCAAATGTTGCTGAATGGTACTCAAATTTTGTAAAAATAGATGGTATTAAAGAAACACTTGCCTTGAAGAATCAAGATTAGAAAGGTAAGTAGAATATTTATGTAAATTGTAATTGCTTTAAATATGTTTTTATTCCATTTTTAAGATCCCCTAGCATTCATTCTCATACATGTTTTGGGGACTTTCTTTAATTATTTTTCCGATCGTGTAATGCTACCACACGGGAAACTTTAATACCCCCTTTATATTCATTCCAACAAGAAACATATATATAACATTCAATACAGAGTTATTCTTAAATAGTTAAGAATTGTTTATATGTGAATTTTTGGACCTGTTCAACCAGCAAGTATAATGTCTTATTCTATATCCTATTAATATTACAACAATACAACAGCACACGACCTCCACACTTTTTTTTTCATTTAATAAAAACATTGCCGTCCTTTTTTTTTTTTTTTTTTTTTTTGTATGTGTGTCCTTTTTATTTTGACAACCCAACAGATTAGCATTCATTCAAACCCCACTCTACCATAAATATTTATACACCTCTTTCATCATCAGCCATGCTAATAGACAAAACATTACAATATACTATTGCCTATTCTTCAATATCTGTGGCCCTACTAAGTTGGTCAATATATGATTCGTTATCTAAATCTTTTAATTTTGCCATGTTTTTGATTGAATTCACTGATGGATTTAAATTGGGTATATTGGTAAATTTCATAATATTTGTATTTTTGATAACTGATAAAGCACTTCAAGTGATATTATTTGGACCTTTAAGAATGATTGAAGTGGAGCATCTATTTGAAAAGTTGCCATTATTTGGATTTAACTTATTATTGAATTGGACAACGGGTGAAAATATTGTACTTATGAATGTATTTTTAGTAGGATTATCGATGAGTTTTAAAGTCTTTCATATAATTGTATTTGATCGTCTAGATCATGTGAGTTTAATTATTGTGAATAAAATTAATGATGAAGAAATTAATTTGAAACAAGTCATTATACATTTTGGAGGACTGATTAATTTTTGGTTAAATTTATTATTTATATTTTTGGATTTTAGCGTCGCCAAATTTTTAGTTTATGATGTTTTTCAAGGTATAAATTCAGTAAATTCATTATTATTCGGATTTCAATTTGCTGTTCAAGGAGTTCAAGCATTAACATATTTTGCAAAATTATTATTAGGAATTTATGAGATTGTCTTTTATCAAATTAGAAAGAACGAACAAACACCATTGGGAATAGAAGAAGAAATATCAATTGAAGAGGTAGAAGAATCAATTATTTCTGGAAATTCGGGGGATGTGGATGATGAAGATGCAAGGGACGATGATGAAAATGAAAATGAAAATGAAAATGAAAATGAAAATGAAAATGAAAATGAAAATGAAAATGAAAATGAAAATGAAAATGAAAATAATAATGATGATGATGAAGAAGAAGAAGAAGAAGAAGATGATGATGATGAGTTAGAACTTGTTTGGGAAAATAAACCATATTATACAAAGGGTGTAGAAATTGCATCGGCATTACTTACTTCTATCTCATATATGGCATTTGTCTATTTATTAATAGTACATTCAGGCATTTCATTACCACTATCAATGTTACAAGGTACATACTCATCATTGAGACGTGCATGGGTAGAAACCACACAATTGCTTGCATTTATAGAATCTTCGAAAAGATTGGACACTCAATTAGCTAATGCAAATACTGAAGACTTGGCACAATCAGATAATTTGTGTATAATTTGTCGAGAAGATATGCATTCTATCGAGGATTATCAAAGAGTATTTAAAAAACCACAATCTCCAAGAAGATCACCAAAAAAATTGAAATGTGGTCATATTTTGCATTTAGGATGTTTGAAAGAATGGTTAGAACGTTCTGATAGTTGCCCACTATGTAGAAAAAAGGTATTTGGTGAGACAAATATTATTAACCAACAACCCAATATTATACCAGATGCTCAACCAGGGAATGTTCCAATACCACCTGCTCCGACAAATGCTGAATTAGAAAGAGAAGTTAGAGAAATTAATCAAGCACTAGAACACAATCGACAAGATCAACATGAACAAGCACCACCACCAACATCACCGGCAGTACCACCGCCAACAACTACACAACCTCCTACTCCTATACCCACAACAGCATCGAATGATTCTCCAGTTTTAGGATCCTCTCATGTCACAGGAACAGGTTCTTCACAATCAGACTTACTTCAATCAATAACATTGCCAAGTAATGCATTATTACCTCCCGGCTGGTCAGTTCTTCCAATAAAAAAGATAGAGGGTGGAGATTCAGATTATAAAGTGAATATATCATCCTACCATGAGGCAGATTTAAAGATAAAAAAGGAGAAATCAAGAACTCGTGAAGTTAAACTTTATTCTGTCCCTACAGAAGAACAACTATAGGATATATATATATATATATATGTATATAATATAATGAACGTTTTACTCGGTATCAGAACCAAATTCGAAATCAAAATCGAGCATAGTTTGCAGATTTTTCTCAGGTGATGACATTTTCACAGTGCTTGGTTCAATACTTGAACCTCTTGTACTATATAATTCCAAACTATTTCTTCTTGTATCAAACGAATCCATTTTCTTTTTTTCAACTTCTTCATGATCACTTTCATAGAATTCTAATGGTTGAGAATCAGGATCTAGTAAATCCAAACCACCTAGATCTAAAGGTTGCGAAACTGGAATTTCTTCGATTGAGTCGTCAAAGTCACATTTTTCAATATCTTTTTCGAAATCCATAGCACCATTGGCTGTTTGCACTTCGGGCGGGGCATCTTCTTCCTCTAATTCAAAGTCATCAATTGGTGTAGGTGGGGCCGAGTCACTCCCGTCTGAACTAATTGCATCCCAATCCATATCATCATCTGTCAGCTCTTTGAGGTGGTCCAATTGTACCAGTTGTTCCAGTTGTTCCAGTTGTTCCAGTTGTAGAAATAAATCGGTATGTTCAATATCAGATGGATTTGGATCATCTTTTTTACCTGTTACAACAACGACAGAAGTAACAAGTTCAAACAATTCATTTAATTGAGAATCGATTTCTAAATGGGGGTAAATAAAATGTAATTTCTTACATTTTTTTAAATTGTCCGATATTTGAATTTTTAAAATATCTAATTGTTTAATCACTTCATTTTGAGTTCTTCTTGGTTGATCCAACTGGTTAAATCTCTCCATATCATGATCATTCTGGAGTTTCCATGCCTCGACAATTTTCAACCCATTGGATAAATGACATAAACTAGATATAAAATACAACACACCTTCGGAATCATGTGGTGGTTCAAGAATCAATTCATTGATTTTACTCAAAACTTGGTCATATTCCTTCTCGACGAAAAGAACCCATAATGAAGTGATCACATAAATAGGACTAAGTGTTTTAGTACCTGATCTCCACACGGGAGCAACATTACTTCGATTATTTCCCAGTATACTCTGTGCAGCATTAATATTTGTAATCATATAAAATGAAGATAAATAATTGAAAAATTGATTCACTTTCAAAGACCAAGTATTATTCTTGATTTTATTCATATGTAATAATATCTCGATTCCTAATGGCCATATAACACGAAGATCAACTTGTGGGAATCGAATCAATATGCTGAATAATTTATACGCCAATCCCCAATTTCGACGCATGATTTGTAAGTGCAATAGTGTGGTTAATTTATTTAAATGTTGACAAAATGCAGATTTCGATTTATCTAAATCGAGTTCTCCAGGTATCATTTCCAAACCGTTTGATTCAATTATGAATTTAAATTTCGATAATCTATTGGCATGATCAAAACTATTGATGAATTGTGTGAGTTTCTCAGTCATTACTAGATCGTATTCTTGATATTTTGTATTCTCTTCATATTCTTCATCCTTTTGTAAACACTCGTTGATCTTATCAAGTATACTTTTATCAACGTCATCATTAGCACCACCCTTCATCATCTTCCCTTTTTTAGTAATATTCTTATTCAAAACTTTACCAGAATCATCATGCCATATCTCGTATGTCTCCTCCGGCTTGAGCCTCTTGTCCAATTCATGATGTATCAAATGTAATATCTTCTTTCGTTGTCGTCGTAGGTTCTTTTTCGTCAGTGATGAAGATTGTTTATAAATTTCAGTATATTTTTTAAGTTCTTGATATTTAGTTAATAGTTGCAGTGACGTTTTCATCGCTCGTCGATGTTCATTATTTCGAAATGTTATATCTTCAAACATGGAGTCGGTATAGGGATCATAATTTGGTTGCTCTTGTGAGATGGAGTAGGGTTTTACAGTTCTTTTTTTTTTTTTTTTTTTTTTTTTTTTTTATTTTGCTATGTTTGTGATCTACTCATTAAAAAAAAAAAAATAAAAAAAAAAGGTAACGATATATAATGACTATTATTTTAAACTATTTACAGATCCTTTTTAAAATTACATTATCTAATTGTTTTATTTGTTTTTCTTAAAACATACCTGGCATACCTCCCATACCTGGAGCTGGTGGAGCAGCTGGTGAAGCACCTTTTGGTTGTGGAGCATCAACAATGGCACATTCGGTAGTAGCTAATAATGAAGCAACACCAGAAGCATCAACTAAACCATTTTTAACAACTTTAAATGGATCAATAATACCAGCAGCAATCATATCGGTGAATTCACCCTTTTGTGAATCATAACCTTGATTAAATTCTGGTTGATCGTAAATTTTACCAACAATAACAGAACCTTCTTCACCAGCATTCTCAATAATTCTCTTGGCTGGTTTAGTAATGGCAGCTTTAATGGTTTCAACACCTAATTTTTGATCAAAATTAGCGGCTTTTTCTTTAACACCATCTAAAATTCTACTAGCTTTAATTAAAGCAGTACCACCACCTGGTAAAATACCTTCTTCAACAGCAGCTCTAGTGGCATTAAGAGCATCTTCATAACGGTCTTTCTTTTCACCGACTTCAACTTCTGAAGAACCACCAACTCTAATAACGGCAACACCACCAGATAATTTAGCTAATCTTTCTTGTAATTTTTCTCTTTCATATTCGGTAGTTTGAGAATCACCAATGACGGATCTAATTTGTTCACATCTAGCTTCCAAATTATCTTTAGAACCTTCACCATTTAATAAAACAGTGTCTTCTTTAGTGACAGTAATTGCACCAGCAGAACCTAATTGTTCAATGGTAGCATTTTCTGGTTTGATATCTAATTCTTCAGTAAAAACAGTACCACCTGTCAAAATGGCAATATCACCTAAAGTGTTTTTTCTATTATCACCAAAACCTGGAGCTTTGACAGCACAAACTTGGACTTGACCTCTTAATTTATTTAAAATACAAGCGGCCAAAGCTTCGCCATCAACATCTTCGGCAATGATCAACAATGGTCTTCTTGTTTGATTAGAAAGTTCCAATGATGGTAAAATATCTTGAATACTAGATAATTTCTTTTCAGATAATAAAATCAATGGATTTTCAAAATCAACTTTACCGGTTTTAGTGTTTGTAATGAAATAAGGAGAAATATAACCACGATCAAATTTCATACCTTCAGTAACTTCTAATTCATCTTCTAAAGTTTTACCTTCTTTAACAGTGATGACACCTTCTTTACCGACTTTTTCCATGGCATTGGCTAACAAATCACCAATATGCTTGTCACCATTAGCAGAGATGGTTGCAACTTGGGCGATTTCTTCAGAAGTGGTGATTTCCTTTTTGTTCTTTTGTAAATATTCAATAACTGCTTCAACAGCAGCTTGAGATCCTCTTCTCAAATCCATTGGGTTACATCCAGCAGCAACATTTTTAACAGATTCAGTGAAAATGGATCTACCTAAAACAGTAGCCGAAGTAGTACCATCCCCGGCACTTTCGTTTGTTTTAGAAGCAACTTCCTGTAACAATTTAGCACCCATATCTTCGAATTTATCTTCCAAAGTGATTGATTTGGCAACGGTGACACCATCTTTAGTTATTTTAGGTGATCCAAATTGTTGTTCAATTAAAACATTACGACCTTTTGGACCCAATGTGACAGAAACTGCATCAGCTAAAGTATTGACACCTTTTAATAAAGCAGCTCTACCTTCAACACCAAATTTTAATTCTTTATGAGAAGATAAGTTACGAACAAAGGTTCTAATTGATGATTTTGAATTAACTCTCAACATTGTTTTTTAGTTGTAAATTGTGAAGTTGATTTAAAAGTTAAGGAAAAAAAATTTTCTCTCTCTCTCTCTGTTCCGTTTTATGGAGATGAAAAATTATGAAAGAGGACGACCGAGAGAAAAAAAAAAAAAAAAAAAAAAAAAAAAAAAAAAATTCCAGAAAATTCCACCACGGGGGGTGGGGGGAGACGATTAAATAGACATACAGCGCTTTTTTTTTTAAAAAAAAAAAAAAAAAAATTGGTCATGCTACCATCTCGGTTGCAAAAGTTTACATATAAATTCCTATTAATGATGATGCTGATTATGATGATGATGACTTCTTCTCATTATATTCTTTCGAACTTTCCATACTCCACCAATTTTCAGTTTTGTTTCAAAACTAATATATGGCAAACTCAAGGTTAAATTCAAATCTTTTTTGTTTTGAATTTTTAAAGAATCAATTTTAGTATTTATAAATTTAGGATAAAGTATTTCACAATTAGGGATTTCCCCTTCTCCTTTGACCATGAGTAACTTTTGATTTTTTTTAATAATTTTCAGTATTTCTTCAACAACTCTATTGGGAGTATATATGTTGATATAATGCAGGACGCGATTTATACTATGTACCATGATCAACCCAATAAATTTACTCGATTCACGTAGTAGTACCATTTTATCAAAGTCTATAGGATTCAAGTAAAATGGTGCTTCTGGATCCTTATGTTGAAAGTTCAAATCACCATCACTTTCACCGTATGTATCTGAAACAGCATATAACCCCCATATGGATGCTTCTATCAATGAACATAAATCCAAGTGGTTAATGGTGGAGTCTATATTCTGATTTAATATTGTAACAGACGATATCCCGTTATTAATCGGTGCGTTCTTACAAGAATATGATAATCTCAACGGTGAATAGTCTAATAGTCTATTCTTAAAATTAAAATTTAAGATTGACTTTTCATGAAAATATAATAATTTATGTATAGTTCTTATTTGAGGTGGTGAAAATTTTGACAATTGATACACACCAGGTAAAATCATACATGAGTCATAAGTCAAGTCTTGTAAAAGATTTGAATTATCCACGTAATCTGGGGATAAATTATTTGACAATACAATCAAAATATCCGGCTGAATGAAACTTGTCAATTCATTTAACAATTCTTTCCCATACCCTTTAATCCACCCCGGTGTATTTATAATCAAGCTATTATTATTATTATTATTATTATTATTATTATTATTCAGGTTATAATGTTCAAATAACTGTTTGATAATAGAGACATACCGAGTCGGAGAATGAACAGCACTAGTAAATCCAAAATAATGATCGTGAGATTTGGTGGTGGTGGTGGTGGTTTGCCCTAAGGTTGTTAATCCAAAACTGATTTTATTTATATGTGAAATTGATAAACTATACGGACTAGAATATTCGCATTGACCAGGATCGATATCCAAATAAGACACATGGCGTGTTTCTCTCTTGATCAACAATTCATTCACCAACGATTTGCAAAAAGTGGATTTTCCGGTATTTTTGTTCCCTATAACCATGATTTTCTTTGGGAATGGATTCAATACTAATGATTTCAACGTATCCACCCAATCAAGATGGAGCTCTAATCCATTTACGCCACCGCCGCCGCCGCCGCCGCCGCCGCCGCCCTTGTCTGAAAATACTATTTCAAAGGAGTAGTTTTGAAATAATGTATTTTCAACACTTGAATAAATCAAATTTTTTAAAGGTAGAATCTTATTTATATTTTCTAATCCAGTATATAAATTCTCCAACCGGATGATTATAGTACTGTTATTATCACCACCTCCGGAATTTCCTATAATGGGAAGTGATTGTGATTGTAATGCTATTATATCGTATGTTTTTTCCGAATCTGTAACTAAATCATGACATTGGTTTACTCTTGCACTCCCCTTGATGACTCTCAATCGACATTGTCCAAATATAAGTATGTATTCCATTGGTTGTAATGTTATTGTCACATTATTTGAGTCGAATATAAGGTTAGAAGAATTAGGTATGAAATTCGACTGTGTTACTCGTTGAGTGAGATTAGGAACCGGTGTTGTTGATTGTAAGAGTGTTGGATGTGGAAATTGAACGCCTTCTTTTTCTTTTTCTTTTTCTTTTTCTTTTTCTTTTTCTTTTTCTTCATCGTCATCATCATCATCATCATCATCAGATGAGTTAACTTCGTATTGTATTATATCATTCTCTTCCTCTTCGGGTGTTGAATTCTCCAAAGTATTGTTCCTAAGTGCAGCAAATGCACTCATGGTTGTAGATTAAAAATCTATTAATGCGATGTCTGGTATTTTCATTTTCATTTTTTTTTTTTTTTTTCCCCTTTCAGAAGACATTCTCAGAACGACTTTTTTTAATTTTTTTTTGAAAAATTTTTTTTTTTTATGACATACACAATCGACCTAGCGAAGCTCCTCTCTCTATGAATAACCTAATAAATTCACTTTGTCCAAGCTAATATATACCACACATTTTGGACATGTCCAGAACATACGAGAATAACAATAACAATTCCGAATGCACATTCTATTGTACGCAAATAAGGTTTTAAACAGCATGCCCAGAAAGTCACAAAGTAATTTTTTTTTAAAAAAAAAAAAAAAAAAAAAAAAACAATTTCCAAACGACTGGAGTTATCAATTCCGAACACAGCAGGATATCTCAAACGGGACAAAATAAAAAGTTTTTTTTTTGACAATAAACTTACGTCATGTACGGAGAAAGAGAGAGAAAAAGAGAAAAAAAAATCTCGACGGAGCCGAGCTTATAACCGCTTGTTTGTTTGGACTTTCCCCAATATGGGATACTCATTGCGTACGCGACGCGCAAAGCGCAATTGCTTATGGATGGAAATATAGGGAAATATGTATTGTGAGTGACGGGGGGGGGGGATGTTGTGAGTTGGGTGTTGGAATTTTCTACTTTTAGTAACTATTGTTTATGTGTATTATAATTACAAATGTGTTATTTTGGTTGAATTGAAAAGGGGAGTTAACATTGTTGTCGGTGCTTGATAATAATTTGCTTTGAATTGTTGGTGTATGTCCCATTTTTTTTTTTTTTAGTTGTAATTTACTACAACAAATTATAGTATAATACGTAGCCCATTTTACGAAATCTTGAAAGGATGCTACATAAAGGGGGGGAGGAGCTTTGTTAAACAAAAGGATTCAATTTACATAATAATAATAAAAGGTGCATAATTTCATCTAGTTTATGAGTGCAAACATAAAACTCCTATGTATATAAATTAATAAAAAAAATTAGATAACATAGTTAAAAATGCTTTAATTCGGCGGGGGGCAACCCAGGAGCACAGGAATATGTGAAGTAGATGATGTTATATATATATAATGTTTGGTATTGGGATAAAAATAGAAACGTTGCCATCATCACTAAAGGATCTAGACTTTGACTACTTTACAGAATGGTGTGGGTTACTAGGGAGTAAACAGATGAGAAATTTATCAGGCACAAGAACAAACAAACAAACAAACAACACGTTTTCTTGGCTTGAGTTCTAGAGCTGTTTTAACCGACCGTTGCGATTTATGCGTGACTCTCTCTTTTTTTGTTTTTATTTTTTATTTTTTATTTTTTATTTTTTATTTTTTATTTTTTATTTTTTTCTGGCGTATAGATCGATGAGATTAGTAGAGTTAAGTCTAGAATGAATTTTTTGAGATTGTGATAAGTTTGAAAGCAAAAAAAAAAAAACAAGAGATATAAGGTTTTAAAAATTAAATAAATTAAATAAAATTGCTCGTTTTTTTATTTTTTCTTTTTTCGGACATCCTGCGACGTAAGGTAACGTATGATGAATATGAAAAAAAAGTTAAAATAAAAAAAAAAAAAAAAAAAAAAAAAAAAAAAAAAAAAAAAAAAAAAAAAAAAAAAAAAAAAAAAAAAAAAAAAAAAGAAAATGGAAAAAGGAATTTGAGATTTTCAAAAACTAGACATGTCTCGGGTTTAATGATTAGGTCGTATGAGGGCGCAGTTTTAAGGTCATGGACTTTCAAGAAGAAATTTTTAAATTTTATTTTATTTAAAGAATAAATGACATGATTGATTTAAATGACTAGTAATTAAGGGGAAGGGGAAGGGGAAGAGGAAACTGGAAGGGGGGGGGGGAACAACGGGAAAATGAAGAAACAGAAATAATTTTTTTTTTCTTAGTTTTGTTTACGACATTTCTTTTTTTTTTTTATTTTTTTTATTTTTTATTTTGGTTGTAGAAAATTTACTCCACAGAATTAAAAGAATCGAAAGTTTTTATTAGATTACCTAAATAGAGTAATAAACTTGAAACATTACTTTTAAAGAAATGGTTTGTATCAAAGTAGATAAAAAGTTAATAACTGAATTTTTTTTCTTTTTTTTTTTTTTTGCTTTTAAAAAATTGTCAAATTAAAGGAACAAGTACCT
>JAKTXM010000222.1:0-15040 GCA_030582575.1 Candida buenavistaensis | reverse complement strand
ACCAGAGCTTTAAGAAGAAAATTAACCAAGTTTGAAGCTTCTAGAGAAACTGAAAAAGCTAGAAAACAAAGAATCGCTTTCCCACAAAGAAAATTTGCTATTAAAGCTTAGACATGGATATAATTTAATGACAAAGGGTTTACTTGTATAATTTTTTTAGCATAATATTAAAGAGTATCTTTACTGCTTAAATGGAATACCATTTTAAATTTTTATTATTGTAGATTTTTTTCAATTTTTTTTTTTGAATATTTATTTAAATTCTATATATACTATAAAATTTAATCGGTCATAACCACATCTTGATTAGATTGTTGTTGTTTTTTTTGTTTCTTAAAATCAATGATTTTAGTCTTCAATTCAATATCATCAATCACATCCTCGAGTTGTAATGGTACTCTATTAAATGGATCAGTAGCATCGCTTAACAAATGGGCTTTGATTGTAGATCTGTCAATACTGATTTTGGACGACGGTAAAATGACAGGATCTTCCATTAACGTAAACATTAACGGATCTAAAAATTCGTCGGGTATTTCACCTAATTCTAATTCTTCATTTTCTTCTGCTAATCTTGTTTCTTCTGCTTTTTTAGAAAAATCAACTAACCTCTGTATGATTTCATTTTTCACAAATGTTCTCATTGTTAAAATCTTTTCTGCTTTTTGGAAATATAAAATATTGAATGATCTACCATCTCGGGCAACAGCAAGTACAAATTCAGGTTGGGATGATAAATTAACATAAATTTCACATAAATCACTCAAAATCTTCTTTGGTTCAAATTGATACTTTTCCGGCTCAGCAACTTTCAAATTCGAACATTTGGGTCCAACCATAATCGATAAATTATAATCTAACATACCTGCTAATCTATCAACAATTTCAGGTAAAACAAAACCCTTTGGTACTTCTTTAGTGAACAATTTAAATAATTCCATTGTTTTATTAGATAACCCCATATAAGATTTCACTCTACGTTCGTCTTCTTCTAAACTATTTCTTAATTCTTCATCATTACCCATAGTATCATTAGGTTCAATACCCGATTCTCTTTTTTTGGATTCTTGTTGATAATCATGAATTGAATTCAATAAATTAAAAGTTTCATCTAATAAATAAGTGGTATCATTCAACATTCTAGCAATGAAACGAATAAAAAAATCAACATTATTTTGTGAATAATCAGTCAATTGAAAACGATAACGTGGATTTTTCCATAATTCTTCTAAAATCACCGATATATAATATCGGCTATTGAATTTATCATAAAATTGGGAAGATGCACCTGTTTTTTCAACCATAACGTAAAAATCAAGTAACGAATATAAAATATTATCCATGACTAATTTATTACCATTAAATATATTAGCAATAAATCCCAGTTCTCCGTTTTGCATAGGCAATGATCCAATAAATAATAATTCAACCAAATTTGCTTTCATGTGCGGATTACCAATCAATTCAGGACATCTTAATAGTATGGTCAGGAATTCAACAAATACATTCAACTTATCTTCATTAGATACCAAGGGACATCCTCGAAAATTAGCTGAAAATTTACAATAATTAATAATACCTTCTAAAATAAATTCGGGATAATATTTCCAAGGTTCTGGTGTTTTAGTTTTCAAGAAATCATGATCGTCCAATTGTGAAACATTTGAAATCTTGAAAATTGGAATTGAAAGTTTTATTGCTGGATAATTGTGTTTTGGATCAATCAATCTGGTAATAAAAGTGGTGGCACCAACAATGAAATCAAAAATTTCCAATTGCAAATTCCTATCATTAAATATAGCTTTGATTACGTTTTTAGTTGCTCTCATATTAATAGTTGCTTGTTTCAATCCTGGTAATTCACGTCTCATTAATTGTTGCATCATTGGATTCATTCCTGGAATTGGTCTTCCAGCTTCAATAAATTCTAGTCTTTGTTCCAGCTGTTCAAGTTGACGTTTGATACGATCGTGTTTAATAAAAATACCACCAAGTCCATAATGTAAATATGCCAAAGTCAAGTTGAAGCAATCAGAAATAAAATTTGGTGTAGTCAATTTATCTCCAGCTTCTTCCCTCTTTCTCGAATAATACTCATTAGCTTCTTCAATACTTGAATTAACTCTAGATTCATCTTTTATGTCAATCAATTCACTTTTCAAGAAGTAATCCACATCAATTTTATCAATTTTACCAAACACAGGATGATCCAAAAATGGTAAACTCAATCTGATCAACACAATAGAAATATTAAACATTATACCATCACTAGGCAATTTTTTAAAATCAGCATGAGTACCTCTTCTCAAATGACTCAAGTTTATAAAATTTGCCAACCATTCTAATAACTCTTCTCTTGTCTTTGTTGAACCTCTGATCAATTTATCAATAACCACAAACAAGTGATCGATAATCACTTTATACTCACTTTGAATAGAATCATAAAGATTGTGAAGTTGTAATGGTGTCATAGTATTTGTATCTTCACCAAAATAATTACTTGCCATACCATCTAATAATGGGGAGACGCGTAACAATGGGCCCAATAAAGTTTTGTGTTCATAATCCAAAGATTTGGTTTTATCTGGAGGTTGAAATCCTTGAATTTGAGAAAAAACTGCTGCCACCGGTTTCATGGATACCAAAGATTGAAAAACCATGATATAATTTAAATAAGTTCGTTCACCCAAATTTGTTTGATATAATTGACTACTCAAATATGGAAAAAACAAATTCAATAATTCAATCAAATTTTCATCTTCTATACTGGTTTGAATTATATCGGCCAAGAATGAAGACAAATCACCATATCTGTTAATAAGTACGTCAAGCGATTTGCGTAGGTCATTTTCAAGAAACATATCTGGAATTTGAAAACTCATATTACCGTATGATGTTGCGAGCTTGATTACTCTGTTCAAAAATTGAATTTTATCTTCATAGTAAGTAGTTCTCATCGGTATTGTTCTCTTGGTTTTGTAGGCGCTGTGATAAACAAGATACAAGTACTCTATTGGTGTTTTAAATTGTTTAGGAATACCAACTTCAGTTAAAATCTCCATGAAAATAGATTCAATGTGATCTTCATTTAATTTTACATTAATGTCGCTAATTTCATATGCCAAGTTAGGTAAGAAAGTTAATCCCTTGGTACTATCACCCAGTTTCACTGTAGCTTGGAACAAATATTCCAACTCTAATTTGATCCATGCTGAAAGATGGTCTTCTTTTGGTAACGATTGATCAATTGGGGTTTTTGGGGTTGGTTTTTGCTCAGTTGGCTGTTCCTGTTGTTGCAGCGGTGGTGGGGTCTCAACTACTGGTTGTTCAACAATTTCATTGGTGGCAACTCTTTCAGATCTACTACTGTTTGGTTCTAGTGAGTTTGTACTTCCTGAACCTGCTAATCTTGCTAATCTTTTTGCTCTTATTTCATCAGCACTACTCATAACTATTCCTTTGAATTATTATAAAAAAAAAGGAGTACAATTAGTATAATTTCCTGAAAATCCAAATCATAGATTCAATTATGGGAACGGAAAAAAAAAAGTGTTGTGTGTGATGTCTTATATACAGTATGTATAATGGGGTCAGTTGTAACGAAACTCTATGGCACGAAAAAATAAAAAGCCAAAAGCCACTATTGTTTTGACGTGGAGGTGGGTGGTACGTTTCTTGCGTACGGGACCAGCTCTATTTTTTACACAGAGAGAGGAAACGAAAATAAATAAAAATAAAAAAATAAAAAAAATAAAATTAAACACAACTTCTCATTAACAACATTTGTTTGGGATTCTTGCTTCCTTTATAAACTCTACGTCTAGCACATTTAGAGGCTTCAACAAATCATTAATTTGGTACTCTCATCATTTGCATAACCAGAGGCGTAATTTTTTTTTTTTCTTTAACAGAAAAAATTCATGCCTCCACGATTAGCCCTTTTTTTTATATTTATTTTTCTTTTTTTCAAGAAATTTTCATCGTTAATAAATAAAAACCACAAGTCTCCACACGAGGCTAATTTTTATCCTTTTTTTTTTTTTGCTAATTGAAGTTCTTTAACTTATATTTACGATAATGGCAGTGAACGAGTCTGCTCCATGTGCTAGTGCTGTTGAAGCCAACAACAATAATAATAATAGTAATAATACAATTCCACCATCTATAACAACGGCTCTCTGTAAACAACAAGATAAACTATATATATTACATTTAGAGAAAGATTTGGTCAAGTTTATTAAAAACTCAGTATTGGGTAATATAAAGCAACCAGAATATATAATTCAGGCACAATATTTAAAGAATAGTTACTATCGGTTGTTAAGTCATCAGTTGTGTCAATATTATAATTTACAACATTGGAATAATACTTATAATGAAATTATTGTAACTCCGACTGCAAACTTTGATTATGAAGATTTTGTGAAGAAAATAGATGATCCTGAAGATCCCGAGTTTGTGACGATTGTCAGTGTTGCTCATAAATACAAAGAAGAAAGTAATTCACCAGACCAAGTTCATAAGCAGACTCCTGTAAAGAAACTCATGGTGAGGAAGATTATCAATAAACCTTCTGGAAACAACATTGCACAATTACGAACTCCAAGCACCCCAGAGAGCGATCTCAGTGATTTGACCAAAGAATTGGATGAAAGTAAGTTGACACTGGAAGATACGGGACTGAGTACACCTATATCTGAGTCTTCTGAAAATGCAACCAGTAATATAGAATCCCAGCGAGCTTCAAAAGAAGCACTTTATATGAAACTAAGAGAAGAGATATTTGAAAATAACAACGAAGAAGATGAAGAAGACGAGGAGGGAGACGGTAAGGGTGAGGTTGAAAATGAGGGTAAGGGTGAAGATGAGGAAGCAAATACCGCGGAAAACTATGAGACTTTCAAACCAAATCAATTTAAAGGAAGAAACTATTCAAATTACCAAGGATATCCACCATATCAACAACAACCGTATGGTAATATTCTAGTACCGTACCATTTTAATTCTCAAACTCAAAATCAGGCAATGTCTGGTATACTGTACAATCCTTATTATCAACCTATAATGTATGGCTATCCTCAACCCTATAATAATAACAATCAAGTATCTGCTTTTCCGAAATATGACAAAGAAACTGAGAGAAGAATTTTAAATAACCCTTACATCATAATACCTGACGACAACAAGAACGCAAAGTACAACAAGCATTACAAGCATAAGAAGCAATTCAGTCATAACAATAAATGAAGATTGGTTTTATAGTGTGTAGTCTATTTCCGTTAAATACATTGTTTCCTATTTACCCGTTTAAGAAATTGTAGATCAAATCACACGCGCACACTACAAACACCGCCATGACAAAGTAGAAAAAAAAAATTCAGAATCACATTAGTTGTCCTTATTCTTCTTTTCTCATCAATATATTCAACGCGATAATGTCGAATCCAAATGCTGATGATGATTTAGTTCCCGAAAAAGTAGAAGGATATACCGTTGGCGAAAAGAAAACAATTGACGAATATAACAAATTAGACGCTGAAGATGAAAGTTTAGCCAAATGGAAAGCCTCCTTGGGTTTAACCACTGATACAAAACCATACCCAGTCAAAGCAGGCGATAAAAGAAAAGTCGTCGTTACTGAATTGGCTTTGGAGTTTCCTGAACAAAATTTGCAACCTATTAGAATCAATTTGGAAGATAATGAAGGTAACACAATTGCTGGAAAGGAAGTCAAATTTGATATTAAAGAAAAATCTGTCTATCAATTGGTTGTTAAATTTAGAGTTCAACATGAGATTATTACTGGATTGAAATATTTGCATTCTGTTAAGCGTGGTGGTATAAGAGTAGAAAAGGTTGAAGAACCTTTAGGATCATACGCTCCAAATACAGTTGACAAACCATACTATGAAAGAAAATTTGCCGAAGTTGAAGCCCCAAGTGGTATGATTGCAAGAGGTACCTACAGTGCTACTAGTAAGTTTATTGACGACGATGATAACGTTCATTTGACTGTTCCTTGGAGTTTTTCAATTACTAAGTAAATAAAAAAAAAAAAAAAACTTTAATGCATATTTGAAACTTGTTTAATCTAATGTATGATCTATGGCTTGTAATATCTTCTCTGTTGAATATTTTGGTTGTGGTATTTTAACCGCTTTTGTTTTTTCAAGTGAATCTTTCGATTGCGATTGTGTATCTTCTGCCTTATTTTGTTTATGCACATGTAGATGTTGTTTTACTTTTTTACGTTTAATATTTCTTTGTGGGATATAAGGCGGGGCTCGGTTAGATTTATTCTGTGTGCTATTGCTCTGTTGAGTCAGAAAACTTCGAGCACTTTGAATTCCAGGAACAGATGCATATGTTTGGTATTGATCGGGAGTTAGTTCAATTACTTTCGACTTCCCTCTTGCGTACTCATTGAACCCATATCTATGACTGTTATAAAATGAACCCCAATCAAATCCCGCGCTAGGAAACTCTTTCTTTAACAATTGGTACAAATGCTTAATTTTGTTTGTGTTTGAAAAAGCCGGTTGAAAATCTTTATTCATAAGTTCTTTTAGCGGTTTGACAAACCTAGATTCCTCATCAATGCTTCTTCCCCAATAATGACCTGAGTTTTCGATATATGAAGAAATGTATAATAAAACCTTAGCTCTGGTGGTTGCAACATAAAAGCATCTTCTTTCTTCGTTAATAGACTCAGCTACCTTTTCATTGTCCGATCCTTTCATGGCCCAACTTGCTGGCAATAACCCTTCAGATACACCTGGAACAAATACCACGGGCCATTCCAAACCTTTTGACCCATGAATTGTACTTAAGGACACAGCATCATTGCACTGATTGCTGTTTTTACTTTTCACAACTTCGTCATTTGATTCAAATAAACCAATCGATTCAATAAATTTGACAATGAAATTGCGGTCATCAACTGAATCGTCAAGTCCCTCGATATCTACCATAGGCAATGAGTCCTTTTTGGGTCTAAATTCAGTAAATAGCTTACCAACTTCAGAAACATTCAATTCTAACTCTTTATCCTTTTCAAACTCTTTTCTTAATGATGTAGCATCAAGAATTGACTCAAACAATTCCTGTGCCTGTTTGCCTACTTCTTCATCAGTACAGTCTTTCATCTTCTCAAAAACATTTTGACATTTAGTATATACAGAGCAATACTCAAAAATTATGTTAGCAGTAGTTTTATTGGCGTTCACCTTTGAGTCTCCCTTTCTTGCAATTCGAGATAAGCAATCAATAATACTTCTATTCTCTTTTCTTACTTCCTCAAGGCGTTCTTCAAGGCTCTTAATAAATTTTGGACCGCAGCCTCTCTGTGGATACCTCAAAGATCTTAAAAGTGCACCTATATCATTTTCATCACTGAAAAATTTGAGAAAATCCATTATTGCACAAACCTCTTTTCTCTCCCAGAATGCTTTCCCACGAATCATCTTGTAAGGAATACGACATTTGACAAGTTCTGTTTCCAATACTCTAGTTTGGTACGCTGCACGAAACAACACAGCAATATCTTTAGGTTGAATCGCTGAATTTGGTAACGCCAATAAATGTTGTATCTGGTATGCAACCCATTTTGCTTCCTTTTCATTAGAGTTGAGACGTGAATAAACCGGTTTTATTGAAGTTTCAAATTGCGATTTTAAATTCTTCAAGTGTCTCTCTGTCTGTTGTCGCATTAATTTTTCAGAAATTGTTAAAATATCAGTAGTAGATCGGTAATTCTCATCCAAAGTAATCATTTCGACAGGTAATTGCTTTCGGGTGTAATGGGTCTCCATTTTTTTAAAGTTGATACACTGCGCCTCTCTGAATGCATATATACTTTGATCTGGGTCCCCCACAATTGTAACATTATGCTTATGATCTGAGCCACCTTCAGCAAAGTAATACATTAACTGCAACTGCATTTCGTTCGTGTCTTGAAATTCATCAACCAACACATGCTTAATAAAAGTCAAAACTGGAAATTTTGATACCAATTCAAGACATTTCAGTAAACAATCATCGAAATCTAATTTTTCAAGGGAGGTTAATCTTTCTTGGTATAACCGATATAAAAACAAAAGAGCAGGGTTTCTGTTGACTTTGTGTGCGTATGCGGCTACTGAAATAGCATTTGACTTGAGGCTGGATATTTTTTTAGCAACAATGGGAGGTTGAACCCCATTATATTTGGATTGACCCATCTGCTCGCCGAGTTCGTAGAGGTGCTCGGATCCAAAACTCTGCAAAGTATTAACTTCAGCAGGGTCTAAGTTTTGTAACAATGCCTTCATTATCAGAGTTTTGTCATGTTCATCAGCAATGGTATATTTTTCCAAATTCATCAACTTTCCATACCGTTTAATGATTCTGTAACAAATACTGTGAAACGTACCTATGATTAATTTATCAATATCAATACCAGTTCCTTCCAATAAGGTATTCAAACGTTCTGTCATTTCAACAGCCGCTCTCTTAGTGAAAGTAGTCACAATCATATTGTCTGGCGGTATATTCTCAGCAATCAACAAATAAGCAACACGTGAAACCAACACTTTCGTTTTACCCGTTCCTGGTCCTGCAATTATTTGCAATCTCCCATTACATGGAGCGGTAACTGCTGTTCTTTGATTTACATTCAATGATTCGAGTATCTTTGCCAAAGCATGGTTCTTCGACGTTGACATCCTGGAAATCAATGTTGTTTATAAATGAAGAAAAAAAAATTTTAGAAATTGTAGACGCGATTTATTCAATGAACTCACAAGTTAGAAACTTGAATTTTCTTCTATAAAATATATAAAAGCGTATTCAGATCTCATGTAGACTTATTTTTAGCAGCTATTAATAACTGATAACTAAAAGTTATTAACAACGTATATAACCTAACAGTGTAAACAATAATGTCGCATCAAAAGTGTGCTCAAAATCACACTAAACAAAAAAAAAAAAAAAGCCAAGGGGCCACCAGGTCACAGATGATATGCTAACTCTTTTCTTCGTCCACATTCTATTGTTATTTTCCTATTGCTGTGCATCCTCAGTGCCGGCACAGGCACTTATCAACAACTCCTTTCAAACTGTATTAATGTCACAGAGAGATGTTTCCAAACCTCTCCCTCTTGATCAAGTGGATTTTGCAGGATTATCATTGAATGCATTGTTTGAATCTGAGAGCTATTCTTCAAAAGCATTAGACGGGTTTCCAAATTTATTGAATGGTGGGAGTAAAGCAATTATGGTGAATTTGTATTGGAATGAATTTACTTCCCGATGGCAACTATGTCCTGCTCCATTTCCTAATAATATGACTTATAGTTTGAATAGTAACGATCTGTATCCGTTACAATGGGAGGGTCGAACTTATAAGTGTCTGCCGAATTTTTCAACTGAAGATATCATGGCCGTTTTGAACGATTATATCCGTCATACTAATACTAATTTAGAAGCTAATTTCCTACATATATTATATAACTTAAAGTCGATCCATTATGAAAAGTCAAATAAAACTCTAAATTTAGAGAATGTGTACAAACCAAAGAATGATTTTGTTGTTGGAACGTCTATGTTGAACTCGACGGTAGCTTCTTTGAATCCATATATATTTACCCCGACAGTATTGAAATCCTATCAAGATTCTGAAATGCAAACTCCAACTGATACATTTCTGAAACATAATGATACTGAAAAGGTTGAGTTATTTTATAACCAATCAGATATATTGATACCATCATTACAAACGGTACTTTTGACTGAATACAAAAGGGTATCTATCCATGTTGTGTCGAATGAACTAATTGATTCTACGAGAGCTTATCAAGTAAGTTCGGATGATAAGGATATGATATTTTTTGACGACTCCTTCCCGACCCAAATTTACAAAACAAATGATTGGAAAACAGAAAAGTTGTGTGAGGGATTATTCAATGCTTACAATGAATCTGGAGTCGATGTTCAAATATTCAACAATTTGTCATTAAGCTCTAAGTTAAATTTTGTTGTTGATAACAGCGATGTCCCCTTTACTAGCGATACTTTGTCTAGATACGTTAGATGCGGGTTATCTCCAGTATTTAACAGTACATCTTATGAATTGCAGGATCCTACAGATGGTGATAATTTGACGCTGGAACGTAACTTTGTGCTGCGAGTTTTCTGGTCTTGGAGTCCTGGTCAGCCGTCACAAAACTTTAATAATAGCAATCGTACAAATCTAACTGTAACGAGCTCAGGTGAAAGTGTTGATCAAGATGGTAATAATGTTGCTTATAAATGTGTTGTTGTTACCGAGACAGGTTGGGAAGTTGCAAATTGTTATGATAAATATATATTTGCTTGTCAAGATTTAACCTCTAGGAATCGATGGATATTGGAGAAATCGGAGAAGAAAAATTATTTTGAAATAGATCAAAATGATTGTCCTGAAGGTTTTTCTTTTGGATTACCTCGACTGAGTATTGAAATGCTCTCTTTAATGGCTACAGTGAAACAACAAAAATTGAATTACCCAATATGGATAGATTTGAACGATATTACAGTGACTAATTGTTTTATATCTGGTGGACCTTATGCGCAATGTCCGTATCAACAAACAGTGACTACAAACAAGTTTGTACGTATGATTGCGCCAAGTTTTGTTGTAGCTGTTGTTGTTTTGGTTTTGATGTTTATGGAAAAATTATTCAGAACATACCCCATTCAAACTAATAGAAAGAAGTATTGGAAAAAGAAAATTCAAGAATACTATGTAAAGAATGATTATGAAGGTGTGCCGTCTTAACATATATATATATATATATATTTGCAGCTTAAATTTTTAATATTATGATCGATTTTTTTGAACTTCTGTACACGTTTTTTTTTTTTTCTCTTTTTTGGAAAGCAAAAAAACGTACTCTCATTCTCCCCTTCTTCGCCCTCAATCCACACACACACCTCCAGAACCTACCCGTAATGAACAATCAAAATTGGAAAAACTTATCTGATGAATTAAGACGCAGAACAGAGCAAGCACGTGGTTCTGGTTTCAGACCACCAAAAACTCCCAAAGGTGCATTTGGAGGAATCGGAGGATTACTTTTTCTCGGAGGTGCTGCTATATTTGCACAAAATGCATTATTTAATGTTGACGGTGGTCAAAGAGCCATTTTATATTCAAGAATTGATGGTCTTCAATCTAGAATCATTCCAGAAGGTACCCATTTTGTCATTCCATGGTTTCAGCGTCCTATAATTTTTGATGTTCGTGCCAAACCTAAAGAATTGGCATCTTTAACTGGTACTAAAGATTTACAAATGGTTAATATAACTTGTAGGGTATTGTATAAACCAGATATTGGACAATTGCCAACGATTTTTAGAACATTGGGTACTAATTATGAAGAAAAGGTTTTACCTTCTATTGTTAATGAAGTTTTGAAATCAGTTGTTGCTCAATTTAATGCTGCTCAGCTTATCACTCAAAGAGAAAAGGTTTCTAGATTGGTTAGAGAGAATTTGGTCCGTCGTGCATCTAAGTTTAATGTTTTATTAGATGATGTTTCAATTACTTATATGACTTTCTCACCTGAATTCACTCAAGCTGTTGAAAAGAAACAAATTGCTCAACAAGATGCCCAAAGAGCCGCCTTCATTGTTGATAAAGCTGTACAAGAGAAACAGCAATTAGTGGTTAAAGCTCAAGGGGAAGCTAAATCTGCAGAATTGATTGGTGAAGCTATTAAGAAATCAAAAGATTATGTTGAATTAAAGAGATTGGATACTGCTAGAGAAATAGCTAATATTTTGGCTTCTTCTCCAAACAGAATAATTTTGGATAATGACACCTTGTTGTTAAATACTGTGACTGATACTCGTAAGTAGAGAACAATTCAAATAAAGTTGTAAATAGTATAAACGAAACGTACATTCTCTTAAAAAATTGAATTGACAATATTACTACCTATACTTGCACCTGCACCAAAAATTGCAGCATTACCCAATTTGCTTCCAAATTTTCTAGCTTGTTCACCAGCTTGGGAGTGTTGCTGTTGTTGAGGTTGTTCAACAACTTGTTGTGGTGGTGGTTGCTGGTACTGTTGAGGTGGGTAATAATTGGTAAATGGAGGGGGATACTGAGCATATCCACTATAAGATGGTTGTTGTTGCATTGGAGGTGGCTGTTGCTGATAAACGGCGGGTGCGCCATATGGAGAATATACATTTTGTTCATATGAAGGGGTCCTTTCAGGTTCAGGTTTAAATACTTGTTTTCTTTCTTCTGCTTCATATTCCATTTGTGAAATCACCTTGACATAATTACTTGGGAAAACCCCCGCCTTTTCAGCCCCAACATTACTTTTGTAACCCTTCCACCAATCTTCAGATAAATGTTCAACAACTGCTAATTTATCACCTTTGGCCAAATCCAAGTCACCTGCTTGTTGACCTTTGTATTCATATTCGGCAAGACAATAACCAACTGGTTTAGGAGCGGCGCTACGAGGTGGCTGTGCTGGTGGGTATGCTGGTGGCGGAACTGAAATATTAGTTTTTGATAAATCGTCGGCTAACATATCTGTAGATGATTTATTCTGTGCCTTTTGTGAATTACCATTTATTTTATCAACCCCCCATGGTGCTGAATCCTTTTGGTATTTGATGGGCAATGAGTCGAGTAATTTTTCATATAATTCTTCAGTTATGACATCTGAATCTTTCAAAAATTCTAGTTCGGTTCTAATAGTAGTTAACGAACGGTTGACTAATGCAGCGGACATTAAGTGTAGATATTGTTTAAAAAGAAAAGAATAAGGAAGTGGTAAAGTTTCTGAGCTAAGGAGAGTGTAAAGGGCAAAAAAGAAAAATAAAAAATGGTTGTCACAAATAACGTTAACTGGGTTTCAGTTGACATTCCAATCGGAAACAAAAAATTAAAAATTAAAAAAACACACACACACACACACACACACACACACTTTCCCGATAAACTATGCAACCGATATTACCTAATTACGTCGTTATTCTTTGATATACCTTCCATTAGCTCAATGATGTCACTGCCGTACGCACCACTTGTTGGATGAACAGCTCCCGGATAAATTTCCAACGTTTTTTCCCAAATCTGATATATCCGAATTGTAGAATCATTGGTTGCAACACACACAGAGCAACAATCCGGCAGTAAAGTTGCACTTAGTATTCTTAAATTGCAAGCTGCATTGACTTCAAGTATTGGTTTCATTTGAGGGTATGTGTAAACACACAATAAATTTGACTTAGTTGTTCCGCCAAATCCAAAAGTGGCCACTAACTCTCTCCGATACCTTGACCAGATTAAAGATGTTATTTGACCATCGGTATAATATTCGTTTAGAAGTGTGCCGCTTGATGTGTGCCAAAACCTAATCTTTCTGTCTTTACTGCCTCCTCCTGTAGCCAATAACAGCAAAGTCCAAGGGCAATAGCTTAGTGCTTTGATTGCAGCATTATGTGGTAAGACAAATTTTAGAATAGGCAAATTGATATCTTTTATATTCCAAATTGTACAACAATTATCATTTGCACCCACTGCAACTTCATCATTTTTTAGATTTAAGGCAATTCCTAAAAAATGTTAGTACCTCGAATATTTGACAATGATGAAGATACATACCACACACTTGTTGTTGGTGACATTTAAACACTCTTACCAATTCAATTTGAATATTGAACAATTCATGAATCCTGAAAATATAAACTTCTCCAAAATCATCACCTCCAATAAACATATTAGAATTATCAAACCAAGTAAAACAAAATATACATCTTCCTTCACTAGTGGAAAATTCACTGACCACAGAATTCCTAACCTGGTCCAATAACAATATTTTCCCACCTGCCGTGGCCACAAGTATCCAGTTATCCTTTGAACAAGAAACCGCTGTAACTAAATCTTCATTATTATAATTAATTTGTGTCACGTTATTGTCCACTCCCCAAAGGTATACTTTAGACCCTAGTCCAACAGCCACACGGTTTGTCTTGTATGACCAACTTACCAAGTTGGAGTAGTAGTCGTTTCTCAAACCAGGAGCTTGTAATATATCAGTTGCTATAATACTTTTCGTTGGATAAAATTGTTTTTTCTTGGGCTTGCTAAAGTCTTGCTTGGGTGGCCTTGTCTTTGTTGCAACATAATCGAATTTCAATACTTTTGAATTATGTACAAAATTCAACGCCTCGGCTACAATATCTTGATGCATATTTATAGGAACATAAACAGAGGGACTTATAATAGAGTCACTGGGAGAAATCACGGTAGTTTGATTTTGTTCTTGTTGAGACATACTCGAAGTATGATTGAATAAGGTATCTTCTCGAAGTGATAAATTAGCAGGTGAAATACTAGCATTAGAACTATTCCCGTCATCGTATTGCTTTTCATTATACTTCCTTGTTCTGTAAACCAGTGATGATGAAGACGATGGGATAAATCGGTTTCCACTTTCTGGAATCAATGACCTTGTTGATGACATAACTAAAAAATAAATTGGCAGGTGGGAAAGGTTAGAACAGTTGAAATGTGAATAGATATTAGTAACTATGTTTGTTCTAGCAATATACTAAGTTAATAATAGTGTGCATAGGTTAAAGCAAACTTGGCGAATGGGGATTATTTATCGTTTTATTTTTTTTTTTTTTGCAACCAACTTACAGCATCATATCAATAAATAGAGAATAACTTAAACAAACTCTATCGTTCATTTATGGAATAAACTATATATTAAAACAGTAGAGAAATAATATGTATATATACATATATATATATATGACAAATCCAAAATTAAAACAAAATCAAAACCAAAAATATATATATAGAAACAACACATGGTTGCGTTGTAGAAGGATAAATAATGCAAAATATAATTAGTAATACAACAACCGTTTTTTTTTCCCAATCTCATGTGTAACCCATAAATAAAATCAATGTGTAGTGTGGCCCTTGTGGTATTTCAAACCATTAAGATTCTTATACCTCTTGCCACATACTTCGCATCGATATGGT
>JAKTXM010000221.1:0-15138 GCA_030582575.1 Candida buenavistaensis | reverse complement strand
CTGCCATATAACTTTCAAAGAAATCACCCAAAAACTCCTCCTCATAAATTCTTGTTTCTTCATAATCTCTAATTTCAGAAATCTTACCAGTTGTAGTAAAAGGTAACCATTCATTAGCTATTCTTGAATTAATTAAATGATCATCCAATCCTTTGTATAAATTATAAGCTTTTGTTAATTTGGACATCAATGTATTAGTAGCCAATATCATTCTTAATAATTGATAAGTCTTACTATTTACATTAACACCATTTTTACACAACTCATAAATCAATTTGGAAGTTTCTTGAGCTAAGAATAAATCACCTAATCCATCCAAAAGAGAGATCTCTTTACGAATGATACCATACTCTGCAAAATCCAAGTTATAATCTTTGATCAACATTTTTTTTGCAAATTTATGTTTTGGATCTAATAATATTCGATAAAATTCCTTATGCATCAACCCTTTTACTAATAATTCTTTATTTTTGATTTTAGGTAAAGGAGGCAAATAAATTTTATGATTATCTGTTTGATAAAATGTAACATATCTATCTTCATCATTTGTTTGGTATAATAAATCGTTTCTTATTGGAACTGTGTTTAAATAATTCTCGAAATTTGATAAAACATATTTATCTCGCTCATCACGAATGATTCTAATATCATTAATACTGATTCGGTTCTTTCTAGCCTCTAAATAGACATTTATGATCTGGTTCAAACATTCATCAACCTCCTTCTCTGAATAAGTCTCTAACATGTATCCAAAGATAATATATAACCAATTTCGTAACCCAAAATGATGGTCACACAAAATCATTGAATTATTCTCCCTTTGTAAAATGGTTTGATTACAAGTTAAAAAATTCTTCAATTGCTGATGTGTAGAAGAATTAGCATCATTCAACTCCTGTTTTAAAAAACTGGATAAATCAAAAACAATAGTCTTGACCAATGATCCACCTCCAACTCTAAACAATTGTTTGAATCTATGATATGAACCTAACCTTATGAAATCACCCCCTAAGCAATAAAAATGATATTTGATTTGTTTATCTGTATGTAATAATTGATTCAATGTCGATGGAATCAAAATGGCGTGTTTGGAGTTTGTTTTTGATATTTTTGAATTCATATTGGAACGTATTCTTGTAGATAACATAAGAATAAAGAAGAAAGTAGAGAAATCAAAAATAAAATAAAAGTGATTCAAAACTAGATTTTTTTATTTGTACTACAAAAAAAAAGAAAAAGAGGGAATGTTGTTTTCTTTGTTTATTATGATGTATTACTCACATCAAAGCAAATCAAGTTTATTTTTATTTTGTGTGGCATGCCCCCTCTACCCCCGTGTGTTCCATGTATACACACAACCTATTTGCATTATATCTTAATATCACCCCAAGAACCATAAACCCATTTCCTCTTTACACACTATAATTCCAGATACTATACAACTTTTATATATCAGATATTTTAATATTACAAACCTCTAATTATCAAAGGTATTATTACCTTGTTCAAAAAGATCCATTTATATTTACTCATTTTCAATTACGTAATTTATTTTTTTTTGGTTTATCTTATCTCCACGTGCTTTTCCTGTTTCCTGTTTATATGCAGGAAAGAGCTGACAGATTGTTTCATCTAAACAATAAACAAATCCTTCACCCCCCCTCTCCGGCCCCGGCCCCGGCCCCTCCTTGTTTTTGCACCCATAACAAAAAAAAAATAAAAATAAAAAATAAAAATGTATTTTCATTTAGAATACAAGAAAGTTATCTGTAGTAGAGAGAGTGAACTTAATTCTTGTGGGTTTGTGATTGGTTTTGGTTTACCCATGACTCAATAAAGTAAACAAGCGATATCACAAGTTGTCAAATTTGGAAAAGACTAAGCAAATTGTTTGGAATCCAAAAAAAAAGAAAATAAAATAAAATAATTGTAAATGTTTCTCAGAGTTTTATATATTGTTTAAATAAGAACGTATCCTTTTTTTTTTTGTTTTTGTTTTTGTTTTTATTAGCAATATAATTTCATTTTATAGTATTTTCGTAAACCAGAAGAACCCTTTTCTTATTTTGTAATGGTTTAGTCTTACTTTATATTCAGCATCACACAAAGTCAACTACACTGTAAAAAAAAAAAAAAAAAAAAAAAAAAAAAAAAAATTCACATCTCATCACACACCCACACATATATCACTATCCAATGGCAAGAAAGAAATCAGCAGCCAAGAAAGCAAGAGAAGCAGCCGAATTGACTGAATCGACTGTAGTAGGAAAGCAACCAGCTAAAGCAGAACCAACGGTAGAAGATCAGGATAACTCATCATCATCATCGTCATCATCAGAAGATGAGGATGAATTTGGAGATTTAATCACCGATGATGTAGAAACGGGTATAAATCAAGTTTTGACAGCAATTAAAACTGATCCTTCTAAATTATTAGATCCAAATGTGAAATTTTTCAGCGATCCTGAAAATGCAACTTATGATAAAGTGAAAAAAAGAGAAAAACCATTATATTTACATGATTATAATCGAATGAATTTAGTTGATAAAATGAATGGTAAAGAATTTAATGAAAGTGAGACTATTGATGGACAGAAATCATTTGTTACTGCACAACAAGAGGAAAAGGATGAGATTTTAAAAGAAATTAAAAATGCATTTGATGAAGATGAAGATGGAGATGAAGATGAAGATGAGGATGGATTCTTGAAAAAGAAAGAAGGTAAAGAAGCTGTTATTTTAAATAATAATAATGATGATGATGATGATGACAACAACAACAACAACAACAACAACTCCTTGCCCGATCCATCACGTGACAAAGAAGGATTTCTTAATGCATTTCTTGATCTGAAAGCATGGATTCCTAAAAAAGGGGATAAAACTATAAATTTAGATAGGATTGATCAAGAAGCAGAAGAAGAATTTGATGATGCGGTTGAAAATTTTGAACATGCTTATAATTTTAGATATGAAGATCCAAATTCTGCTGAGATTGTTAGTTATGCACGTAATCAAGCTACTTTAAGAAGATCGAATACCAATTCAAGGAAGAGACAACGTGAAAAGAAACAAGAGTTGAAACGTCAAGAAGATGAAATAGTTGAAGATTTATTAAAGAAAAAGAAAACTACTAAAGTGAATAAAGTTTTGGATAGATTAACTAAAATTAAAGAAGCTGTTGGTGAAGATGTTAATGAGGAAGTTATTCAAAAAGTGTTTGGTGATGCTTTATTGCAAGATGATTTTGATGATGCTGATTGGGATAATAAAATGGCTGAAATTTTTAATGAACAATATTATGAGGCTGAAATGGAGAAGCCAAAATGGGATGATGATCTTATGGATGATGAAGATCAAGAAGATCAAGAAGAAGAAGAAGAAGAAGAAGAGGAGGAAAAGGAGGAAGAGGAGGAAGAGGAGGAAGAACCAGTTAGAAAGAAATCCAAAAAGGAACAACTAAAAGAAAAGAAATCTGCCAAGAAACAAAAGGAATCACTTAAAGAAAAAGCTCAAGCAATAGTAGAAGCTAATACTTTAAAAATAAAGGATGAAGTAGAAGAAGAAAGAGGACGTAGTAAAGAAAAAGAAGATGGTGAAGTTAAATTCAAATATCGTGACGTTTCACCAGAAACTTTTGGTTTAACCACTAGAGATATAATATTAGCTGATGATAAACAATTGAATAATTTTATTGGAATTAAAAAATTTGCACCTTATAGACCTAAAGAATTAAGAATTAAAGATAAAAGGAAATATACTAAAAAGAAACATTTACAAGAATGGAAAAAGGAAACATTTAGAAATATGGAATTACCTAAAGAAGCTAAAGATGGAGAAATTTGGATTTCTAATGAAGAAGAATATAAATCAAAACAAGAAAAGAAAAGTAAAAGTAAAAGGAAAAGAAGAAACTAATTTATTACTCTTCTTCTTGTTCATCAATTATAGTTCTGTAAATAACATCATTATCTTCACCTTCGATTTTAACTCTTTCATAAAATTCACTACCTAATTCAATTAAACCAGTTTCAGAAGCATAAACAGCCCAATGATCAACCAATTCTTGTAATTTTTTAGGTTCTGATTCACTTAAATCTTCAATTTCACCAGGATCTTTAATAATATTAAATAATTGCCATTTTTCTGGTCCAAAAGGTTTTGGAATATAAACTGCTTTAAAAGGACCTTTTCTAATTGCTTGTTGACCAAATAATTCCCAACCGGTGACTTCATTTTCATCATGTACATGATCAGATTTATTAGATAAATAAGGAATCCATGATTTACCTCTTGGTTCAGCTATATTACGTCCTTTATATGTATTACCTGGATGTTTAACACCGGCCAAATCTAATACTGTAGGTAAAATATCCATTACTGTAGTGAATTCTTTAAAAATTTTACCATGATTATTTTTTAATAATGGAGGATAATGAATGATTAATGGTGTTACAATTGCACCTTCGGTTGTCCATGCTTTATACATTGAATGAGGAGCTGTTGCTGCTTGAGCCCATTGATCTCCATAAAATGTAAATGAATCTTTATTACCAATATTTTCTATCGAATTATCATAATATTTATTAATAAAATTATGAATTCTTTGATTATCTAAAGGTAAAGCTTCCATAATCATTCCTTCTGCTCCATTATCAGACATAAATAAAATAAAAGTATTCTCCAATTCATCAATTTTAGTCAAATGATCAATTAATTTTCCAATATTTTCATCTAATAATTCAACCATAGCAGCATAAGTTTGAACAATTTTAGTTTCTTTCTTTTTTTCTTGTTCATTTAATTCATCCCAAGTTTTACGAATTGTGGTTATAGGATGAGGTTTTATATCATTTTCAAATATTCCTAAATTTTTAGCATTTTTTAAACGTAAACGTCTCAAAGCTTCTGGTCCATCATCATAATAACCATCATATTTAGAAATTCTATCTTGAGGTGCTTGATATGGCCAATGAGGTGCAGTATAAGTGATGAACCCTAAAAAAGGTTCATTTTGAGCTTCGGCCTCATCAATAAATTCAATAGCTTTATTTGTGAAATAATCAGTTGAATAAAAATCTTCAGGTAAATCCTCTTCTGGATTCAATTCTAAATCTCCATCAACGTATAAAGCAGGTAAGAAAGGAATTTGTTCACCGGTTTCAGGAGGATCTCTAATGATACGTTTATAATGATTTCCAGCACCAGGTAATAGAGTCCAACTTTTTTTGAACCCTCTTTTATTTGGCCAATAAGGTTTTTTCAAACCTAAATGCCATTTTCCAGAAATAAATGTAAAATATCCATCATCTTGTAATATTTCCGATAAACTAACCACTTTATCATTCAAATATCCTTCATAACCAGGTTGATTTTCGAATTTTTCCGGGTGTCGAGATGCAAATTCCGCCATTTGGCCCAATCCAGCAATATGATTATCGGTACCGCTCAATAACATTGATCGTGTTGGTGAACATGCTGAAGCAGTATGAAAATCAGTCAATCGAACACCATTCTCACGTGCTAATTTATCAAGATTCGGGGTATGGATTTCTCCTCCAAATGGTGAAAGATCAGTAAATCCTAAATCATCAGCTACTATAATTAAAAAATTTGGTCTTTTCTTTGTCATTTTGTATTTACTAAAAAAAGGAAACGTAAAACAAAAAAAAAAAAAAAGGAAAAGAAAAGAAAAAGGAGTGGTTTTTATACTTGATATGGGTTGGGACTTGGACTTGGACTGGGTTGGACTTGGCCGATTTTTTAGAGGGATCTAAGGTCAGTATTATGCCACAGTTTTTTATTTAAAGCGCAATTTGTTTAATTAAATTCGCAATAATCGCCAAGCGAAAGAGAAAAAGTGAAAACAACAAAATAAAGCCCCAAATGAGAAATATCGCCATCTTCTTCTTCTTCTTGTTGTTGTTGTTGTTGTTGTTGTTGTTGTTGTTGTAGTTGTTGTTGTTGTTCATCATCATCTCAAAACTTTAAATATTCTATTTTATATTATTATTTTTTTATTTATTAAAAACTCTATTAAATTTTTTTTTATTTTTTTTTTTTTTTAGTGTTTTTAGTTTTTTTTTTTATTATTCATATTTATTAGGAAAACTAATAATTGATTTTGCTCCATGTTTTCTTAAACCTAAACTTCTAATTGATCTTCTTGAATTAAAAACAGGACGATCAGGTAAACCAGGAGCATTCATTTTTTTAAGCCACCAATTTGCAAATATTAAAGAACATATGATAACAACAATTAAAACACCAACAATTCCGAAAAACCAAGCTAAATTCTCTACGCCTGCACCTGGAACTTTAACATTCATACCAAATAAACCAGTTACTAAATTTAAAGGAACTAACATTGTACCAATAAGGGTAACTTTTGAAAACATTTGAGTGATCTTATTATTAGAATTAAATGATTCAACTTGTAATTGAGCCAAATAATTTGAATGAGATCTACTAAAAATCTTTTCATATGCTAATAAATTTTGAAACATTGTAATAATATGATCTTGAATATCACCAAGATATAATGCAATATCAGCACGAGGACGAGCATCTGGTATTTGATAATTATAAGTTCTATTATTAGTTGGTGGTGGTGGTGGTGGTGGTGGTGGTGGTGATCCAGCAGCAGCAGCTGGTGGTGCTGGTGCTGATGATGATGATGATGCAGGAGGAGGAGGGGGAGGGGGAGGGGGAGTATTATAACCTGGATTAGGACCAAAACTTACTGGATCACCACCAGTTGATGCTCCTAAACTATTAATATTCATTGTAGAAGGTTGTGGCGATGAAATTGGATGAGATGAAAGATGTTGTTGTTGTTGTTGTTGTTGTTGTTGTTGTTGTTGTTGTTGTTGATAAAGTTGTCTTTGATAACCTGAATTAGCTTCTTCTTGACATCTTTTAGCAAACATTTTAATAACATCAGCTTTACCAGATAATAATCTCATTAAAGTCATTACTTTTCTTCTTGATTCACCAATTCTTTGTAACATACTACTAAAATCGGTATCTCTTGCAGTAAATACAGCATCTTCAATTGCATCTGCTTCGTAATCAATACCATGAATTACTGGAGCAAAACCATCGGTAATTTCATCAATTAATGCATAACAAAGCCAATCAGCACTAACATCAACATAATCTCTTAATTGTCGAACTCTTCTTCTAACATTAGCAGGATGAGATATTGGAGAAAAATGAAAACTTAATATACCATCATGAAAAACAACAATATAAACATTAATTGGTTCCAAATAATCTTCAGATTCTTTATCAGCTTCAAATGTATGAAAACAAACAAAATAATAACTTTTAAATAATTCAACCTTTTCTCTAGTTTCTTGCATTCTAATATCTTCAGCAGTCAACGGATGAATACCAAAAGCTTTAGCCAACATTTTCATTTCAGAATCAGTTGGACATGTACAATCTAACCACCAAGTTTCTTCACCATTTCTAAACAAATCACGTGCCGATTGACCATTAGAAATTAAAGAAGGAATATCAGGAGCATGAACAGTTTCTTCAGATTCAGAATGAAAAAATGAAAATCTATCAGGTAAAAGACCCCCATTACCATCTGAAATTCTTGTACCTCCAAATTTAACTTGTTCAGATGATTGATCATCAGTAATATTATCCATTTCAATATCACCATTTTTGGTATTAGCACTGGCACTAGCACTCATTTTATGTTTTAATTCAAATTCTTCAGATGATGATGCTGCTGATGAAGATGATGTTGTTGTATTTTTGACTTCTTCAAATCTTGAAAAAGTATTTTTTAAAATATTTTTAGGAGTATATTTTAAAGCAGCACTACTTGTTTGATTTTTAGTAGTAGTATAACGAGAAGCACTTGTAGTATTTGAAAGATGATGTTGATATTCATCAATTTTCAGAATATTTTTAGCAAGAATTTGTTTTTGTAATTCAGCTTCTTCTCTTTCTTCTCTAATAAATTCATCAATTTCATCAAAATCAATACCATTTACTCTAATATGATCTCTAACCATTGGAAAACAAACATCTTCTTCAGTTTCTTGAGAAGATCTTGAAGCATGAGAATCTGCTTCACTATCTATTGAGGAACGAGAAGGTCTTCTTGCATTTGCACCACCACCACCACCACCACCACCTCTAATATCATCACTATCATTAGTTTTCATTTTTGTCATTGGACTAACTAAATCATTTTCAAAATTATTATTATTATTGTTGTTATTATTATTATCGGTTGTTGTTGTTGTTGTTGCTGCTGCTGCTGCTGCTGCTGTTGTTGTTGTTGTTGTTGCTGTTGTTGTTGTTGTTTTCTTTTTAGTAAGTGGAGGTAAAGAAGAATCTAATTGAGATTTTCTTCTTGGTCTAGTTGAATTAGTAATAATTGGTAAAAGACCATCTTCATCTTCTTTTAAATAAAAATCTTTACGTAAAGTAGTCATCATATAAGAAGAACGATTTTGAGAAGTATTATTATTTTTATCATTATTGAATGAAGAAAAAGAAGAAGGTTTTTCATTTTTTCTAATTGAATTTTTACGAGATGATTTCTTTTCAGTAGGATGAGGAGCAGGAAAAGAAGTAGGAGTTGTTACTGTTTCATTAATTGAATTTTTTCTAAGTTTTTTTTCAATTTTTGGTATTGGTAAAGTATCCTTTTCTTTTTCATCTTCTTGATCACTAATTGCACAATCAGAAACTAATTGATTTCTATGATCGTTCAAAACATCATCTGAATTAGGGATAGGATGATTATTAGTTGATGATTGATAATAACTTTCAGTGTCAGACATTTTTTATTTTATTTTTTATTTAATTCTTATTTTACTTTATTTTGGGAAACTTAATAAAATGTGATTATATAAGGTTGATGAGTTGAGTGTGTGTTGAGTGTGTGTTGAGTGTGTGTGTTGTATGTGTGTGTGTTCTTTTAGTTTTATACAATCACTAATGGAGTAATAATAATATTGTGAATGTATAAAGTTGTGATCATAACTTGGATAATATAATCAGAAGTGATGAAACTCTGGTTGTTGTTCTTGTTGTTGTTGATGTTGTACGATTTAATTAACTTGTGATGATTATAAACGATGATATGAATCTAGTTAATAACTTATTTAAAGAATACCAATGATATATCATATAATAATAATATTAATAATAATAATAATAATAATAATAATAATAGTAGTAGTAGTAGTTGTAATAGATGTGTTTTTTATAAATATATATATATAATAAGAATTAAAGAATTTTAAACAAGTATTTATATACAACCCATCAATCAAAGATTGAAAAAAAAAAAAAAAAAAAAAAAAAAAAAAAAAAAAAAAAAAAAAAAAAAAAAAAAAAAAAAAAAAAAAAAAAAAAAAAGAAAGAAAAAAGAAAGAAAGAGAGAGAAGAAGAGAAGAGAGAGAGAGAGAGATGACTGCGATTAATTAAAAAAATAAATTGTCCATTTATACACTACCATTCCATTTAATTCACAAGTACCAAGAAATAATATACTACTATATACTATATACTATATACTATATACTATATACTACATAATAATATTTACTCATTACAAATTGTAATATATATAAATATATAAATAAATAAATAAATAAATAAATAAATAATTCTAAAGTTGCAAGTATTGAATTGTATTTTTTGTTTCCTTCTTAGAATAAATCCATAACCCCCCCCCACGTTGTCCTCCTCCTCCCCTTTTTCTTTTTTAAAAAAGAATAAGTAAATAAATTTTTATATATATTGGGATAAACTCATTTAATATTATTACAAATATCTTTTAGTAAAATAGATTCCGTTTATTTCTTTTAATTTCTTCGTATTTATTATTATTATTATTATTATTATTATTATTATTAAATTAAGTTAAGTTTTGTTATGTTATTTTCAGCCACTTTCTTAATTTACCTTTAATCACCACAAATCACAAAAGAGAAGAAGAAGAAGAAGAAGAAGAAGAAGAAAATCACTCATTTTTAATTTAATTCCTTATATAACCCTTTGAGTCCTTCCAAAAAAAAGAAAGAAAGACTTCATTTTCTTCAAATTCTTCTTGTTTGACTTTAACTCTTTTTCGTAAATCATTTCTGGAACCATGATGATGTCGTGTCTGGACTTGCTTTTAAACTATGTCCACTAAATATATATATATATATATATATTCCAATTTAATAAATAAACATCAATGCTTAATAATTAAATTCCATCTTCTTTTTTAATCTAAACTATAAAACTTTAATTAGCCTTACGAAAGCTTTCCAAAAAAAAAGAAACAAAAAGAAAAACCCCTCATATATTCATATTCATATATTTATGTTTATAAAACAAAAAAAGAAATTGAAAACACACAAATGACACTATCTACGGCAATTACTAAACTATGATCAATAGTATCATAACCCAACGGCTCTTTTACAAAAAGGCAAATTGAAAAACCAAAAAAAAAAAAAAAAAAAAAAAAATAAATTCCTCCTCAAGAGTCTTTTTTTTATTATTTACTATTTATTATTTATTATCATATGATCAATATTGGATTTAAGCATTTTTCTTTTGTTCCCCCCCCCCCCCTTTCTTTCATTTCAACTTCTTGGCAATACTGTTCCCAATAAAGAAAATGGTCGTACTACTGGATTCCGTATATTGGTAGCGCTGAGTAAAAAGAAGGGGACCCCTTTTAAACCATTTTAAATTAACATTAAATTTTTCAATTGTAATTCATATAATTTAGAAACTATTTTTATTACTATTTTTGTTACTATTTTTGTTACTATTTTAATATTGAGGCCAATGTTTATTTGTATGGTATATTGATTATTTGATAGTCCCCCACCCCACCCCCCTCCAACCTTAAAGACCCAAAGACGCGACACGTCTTGGAAAAAAAAAAAAAAAATGAATAAACCCCTACCACAACCCCAATGGCTACATACGCTAAAAAACGTAACAAGTTAGTAAAAAAACGTCCCAGATTATCTAATATTTCAACTAACAGATTGTTTGATATATCAATAGACACAAATCTAAATTTATCATCAATACCAGAAACAATATCGAAACCACCACCACCACCACCACCAAAAATCAAAAATGTATCAAAACCATCGAAAATTAAAAAACCAATAACAAAGAAACGAGAAAAATCAAAGAAAATAACCCCTTGGGATGATTTATTAAATAATATACATGAAAATCCTGTATATTTACCAAAAGTGGAATTTTCTGAACTCGAACCAAGTGATCAAAAAGAAAAAACAATCAATTTACCTATTTTAAATTTTGAATTTAATGAAGAACAAGAAGAAGAAGAACAAGAAGAAGAAAAAGAAAAAGAACAAGAAGTACTAGTCAAACTGAAAATTGAATTATCAAAACCAATTCATAAAACATACGCACAAGATAGAAGTTATTTAATCCTGGATCAAATAATCGATGTGAAACAAGAAGTTAGTAATAATATTAGTAGATTAAATGACTTTAAATCAGATGATGATAATCCAAATAATATAAATGATATGAGATGTAAAATGATGCTTAATCAATTTCAAGATATAATTGATGGATTACAATCTGAAATTATTAATTTACAAATTCTGTCATTATTAGAAGTACTTCAAAATGATGGTGATGATGATTCAACGGAAAAATTGACAAGGTATATTTTACCATTACTAAAATCACAAGATAAAATGGTGAGATATTTATCTTCTATTGTAGTTTTCAATTCTATGAAGAAGAAGAAGAAGAAAAACAACTTAAACAAAGTTGAAATTACTAACTTAATGGAAAGTATTTGGATAAATCTACGTATCAACAACAATAACAACAACAGCAACAACAACAACATTGACATAACTGAAAGAAATAAGTTACCAAAGATTTATAGAAATTCTATTGAACAATTATTGAATATTGCTCATGATGAATTATTTTTAGAATTTATTATTGAAAATAAGCAACTTAATATTTCAAACAAAATATGTTTTGATCAACTCGCCAATAATAGCAGCCCAACTGAATTGGGTATGGATATAATTATTGAATACCTTAAACGTGAAATTTTATCAAACGAAGAAGTACAAGAATTATTAACCAAACTAAATCCAAGTTTTTCATTAAATAAAATTACTCCTCCTCCTCCTCCTTCTTCTTCTTCTTTTATAATTGATTTTAAAAAAATTCAAATACTAGTATTATTAACTACATTTTATGAAAATTTACCAATCAAAAAAGAATGGGTATCTATAATGATTGATAAAATTATCAATTTAAATAATAATGAATCAACACTTTTTATATTAAGCATACTTGTAAATATCATCAATGATCAAAAAGATCAAAATGATCATGATTATTCACACTTGTTTATTTCTAAACTAAATGAAATAAATCAACAACTTATACCTAAATTAAAAGAGATGAATAATAATGGACATGGACATGGACATGGACATGGACATGAACATGAACATGGATGCAAAAAAACAGCTCAACAAGAACATATAATAGGTTATACAGCAATCCTTCTCAGTAATTTGAATTTGAAATATCATTCATTAAATTTAAATATAACAAATACTGATCTTAAAACCATATTATCCCAATTCAAACAAAAAAAAAAAAAAAAGCAACTTCCATTACATTACATTCAATAATAAATAGAAAGTAAAAAAATAAAAAATACGTTCATTTTAAACATAAACACATAAATATAATTTTATTTATATATAATCAAAAAAGAAAAATCCTCTTTCTCTCTCCATTAATTTATTCGTCTTTGATTCCAGCAATGGCTCTACCAGTGTAGTATAATGGGACAATGGTACCAACGGTGAATAATGCATAGAATGGATAAACGACCCAAGCTGCTTGTTTTCCTCTTAACCATAATGGTTTTGGAGTGGTTTGATATCTTTTTTGTAATGTAATGATTCTTTCTGGATTCATTTTTCTTTATTTCTTGTTTTGAATATATTTCCTTTATTTCTTGTTTTGAATATATTTCCTTTAGAATGTTAATAAAATTTTGACTAACTTAAAAAATTAAAAAACACCAATTAGATTTTACTTACGTTTTTATATGATTATTGATGAATTCTTTTTTTTTTTTTTTCTTTATTATTTATTAATCGGCTCATTATTCTTTTTCTTTTTTTTTTTTTTTTTTTTTTTTTTTTTTTTTTTTTTTTTTTTTTTTTTTTTTTTTTTTTTTTTTTTTTTTTTTTTTTTTTTTTTTTTTTTTTTTTTTTTTTTTTTTTTTTTTTTTTTTCGTTTTGGATTAAAGCGTAAAACCATTGGCTGGAATTAACTCACATCTTTTTTTTTAATAATTCACACGACCGAACTAAAGTATTAAATTTATCAAATTATTTGCAATCTATTCAAGATAGATAGATAGATATAGATAGATAGATATAGATATATTTATATATATTTATACTTAGTCATAACCACCGTCATCATCATCATATCCACTCTCACCACCATCGTTATCATCATAAATATACCCATCATCCTCATCGTAATCTTCAGCATAATCCTCATCTTCTTCTTCGTCACCTTCTAATCCCATGAGTACGCCATTTTCTTCTTCTTCTTCTTCTCCTTCCTCATTCGATTGGTTTGACTGCACAACATAATTGTTTAACTGTTCATTAATTTCATCTAATTCACTATCAAGTTCAAGTGCCCTTCCTATATCTTCTGAATCATAATAAAATCTTTCATTATCCATCTCGTCATCATCATCATCATCTTCATCTTCAGTTACACTAAATGCATCAATATCTGATTCATGAATTGATGATGTTCCACCTATATTTTCAGATAATGATTCATCATCATCATTATCATTATAATTATCATTATCATTATAATTATCATTATCATTATTATTAACATCATCATCATTTGCAAATGCACTCAATACACTTGAAGTAGCACTTTCAAACCCATTCCATTCGTCAACTGGACTTCTTCGAATTCCATCTCCAACTATACGACCCAAATCATCTGATGACGATAAATTTTCAAGTTCGTTATCACTTGATTCAATAGGTATTTCGTTTGCAGTTCGACTATCAATAAAACTATCATCGGAATCATATGAATTAATATCCACATTATGTGAATATCCACCATCTACATCTTCAAATGCATCATCATCATCTTCCTCTTCATCATCATCATCACCATCACGGCCACGGCCACGAACCGCTCGTCTAAATCGAATTCCACAATGTGCACATACATCACCATGTGCTTCCCAATGACAATTTGCACATCTCGATACTCCATCAGAACAATCAATTAATGTAGGAGTGGTATTATTAAATAAATCACCAAATAATGATTTATTCTTAACGTCCAAATTATAATTATTTTCACTTTCATGTTTATGATTTTTAAGTATTATATAAGAATCAATTAATTGAGATTCAATAATTATATCTAATAATCGATCACTTATTTCTTTTAAATGTAAATTCAAATTGGGTTTACTATCTATATCTTTACGACACGTAGGACAATTCAATTTATTAGAAAACCATTGATAAATACACCCATAACAAAATGAATGCCCGCATTCTAATGACATCGGTGCAATCATAATCTCAGAACAAATCGAACATTCTATACTGGTGGTTATCCGTGATAATACACTAGTTGCTAATGATGGATCCTTTAAAAAGATATTTCTTTTGTTAGTAAAATTCTCTCAACGTGCAAATAAAGAAAAACAAACAAAGATAGAGGTGGGGCTGTCTTTAAAAGAGGGTAAGGTCCTTTCTCCTCCTTCTCCTCCTCATTCTCCTCCTTCTTACTCTACCTTTTCACCCACGCCACTTGATGATTTGAGTTTACAATTAACATACCACTGCTGCCCACATTTTAGTATTCTGTATATGATCTGCCATGACCTAAAAAAATATTTAATAAATTTCTTTAGTTTAACAATTTCTGATTCTTTTTATTAAAAAAAAAAAAGAAAGTCAGAGGAATTATAATTTGACTTGACTTGACTTGACGTAATCGTTGTTGGGTATAAAAAAAAAAAAAAAAAAAAAAAAATTGTCGTTGTTTCTCTAAGGAAAGAAAGAAAGAAAAAAA
>JAKTXM010000220.1:0-15183 GCA_030582575.1 Candida buenavistaensis | reverse complement strand
TATCCCATTACAATCAATTAGATATTGTACCCCAAGATCACTCTCAAAAGTTCAATCAATCGAATCTGAAATTGATGATTTACCATTGATTTTTAAAACTAATATTTGGTCTCATGATTATTCGATTAGTCATAATAAAAATAATAATTCATTTACTAATTTTAAATTGTCTACTACTAAACAACAACCTGTTGTTATGGCTGACAATATGCTGGTATCTCCTACTTCTAATTTACCTCCAATTATAACTGATTCATGTTACACAACAGATGCCACAACAAAAAATATTGTTTCACCTGTACACAATCATGGTGCTTCTTTATATTCTACTAGTCCACCTAATTGTCTTACATTTAGAACATATACTGGTGCTATTTTTACTGTTCCTAGAACTTCAAAATTTTTTGTTATCAAATCTTATAATATTCTTGATGTTAATGCTTCTTTTATTCATAACATTTGGACATCTACAGAACTAGGAAATAAGCGTTTGGATAAAGCTTATAATGATTTAGTAACAACCAATAACCCTGATATTGATGGTAAGATTTTCTTATTTTTTCTGGTTAATTCACTGGGTAAATTTTGTGGTATTGCTGAAATGAAAAATTCAATTGATTTTACTGCTAGTTCAGATATTTGGTGCGAACAAACTAGATGGAAAGGTATTTTCCCAGTAGAATGGTTATTAATTAAAGATGTTCCTAATAAATTTTTTCAACATTTGAAAATTCCCGCTAATGAATATAAACCAGTTACTAATTCAAGAGATACTCAAGAAATTCCCTTTGAAATTGGAATTAGTATGCTCAAAATTATTAGTTCTTTCAGATCTAATGAATAGAAAAAGTTACGTCTCTTTTTTTTTTTGTTTGTTTTCTTCATCTGCTTTCTTCTTAATCTTTATATATATATATATATATATATATATTTTTTAGATGGTTTGGATTTTTATTACGATTTAATGTGTTCTATTTGATTAATTGTTCTGCATACCGTACGATTTTTACTTTTTACTTTTTTTTTTTAAAAAAAAAAAAAAAAAAAAAAACTTTTTACCAAAACTCTTCGTTCCGCAAATTAAAACGCTCGAAAATTTTCAACTTCATACACACAATACACCCACACACAATATCAATGATAAGAACAAGAATAATAAGACAATTTTCTTCAACATCCAAACTATTTACTGCCAAGAAACAACAACAAGATATAAAATTTGGACCACTTTCCTCAGCGCAACAAGCATACCTCGATAGAGTAATTCGAGTTGACCAAGCAGGTGAACTAGGAGCAAATTATATATATATGGGTCAATATTTTATATTAGCATCTAAGTATCCTCATTTGAAACATATATTACAACATATGTGGGATCAAGAAGTTTATCATCACGATACATTCAATAAGTTACAAACCAAACGTAGAGTGAGACCGAGTTTATTGACCCCATTATGGAAATTAGGAGCCATTGGAATGGGTGTTGGAACAGCGTTGATTTCTAAAGAAGCAGCTATGGCATGCACTGTAGCTGTGGAAACCGTTATTGGACATCATTACAATGATCAATTGCGAGTGTTGATGAATCAATTCAATGTGCCTATATATGATAAAGAATCCGGAGAATTATTGAAACCGGAGAATTTAGAATTTGATGCAAAGACTTCTGAGGAGTTGAAAACTTTGAAGAATCAAATCAGTCAATTTAGAGATGACGAATTGGAACATTTGGATACCGCTATTGAAAATGACGCAGAGAAAGCCGTGCCTTATATATTATTGACAGAGGGTATTAAGTTGATTTGTCGTGGTGCTATATGGACCGCCGAAAGAATATAAAACTATTGTATAATATATAGTATGTCTTTTTTTTTTTATAAAAAAAGAAAAAATTTAATGAGATGATAATTATAAGTTCAAAAAAAGAATTTCAACGCAACTGATTACAAGTAATTCCAAAAACTTTATGATTACCAATGATAACATTAAGATACGTTAATTAATTTTACCCAGGTATCCACAACTTATAAAGTTTGAGCCATTCGTGACTCTTTTTTTTTTTTTTTTCCAAAGTTGTAAGTAAATGAATATTGGTTTGGATCTTTATTGTTTTTTATTTTATAAGAGAATTAAATGAAATAATGGAATTTTTAACCAATTTTTTTCTGATTGACTTGATCAATCCAATTTGAAAAACAATTTGTTTCTTGATTTCTTGCGTCAAAATGATTTCAAATTCAATATTACAACTTTCTGCATCCCAGAATATTTTCCGAATGAAACGCATTATATTGAAAACAAGACATCTTGAATCATTCATTCCATTTACATTGAAATAATTTTTTGATACCATGATGAGAAATAATTATGACAAATCCATAATTTGAAGAAATTGTACACTGAATAGGCAACCTTTTGAGATACTTCATATTGTACCAAACTGACAGTTTTAAAAAAAAAAAAAAAAAAATTGATGTTTGATTGAAAAGTGAAATTAATGATAATATTTTATGATGATACTAGCTCCCAGAATTTCCAAAATTTAAAAGAGTGGAATATATACGCGTCCTTCAACTGATAGTTTCAATAATATGCCGTCAAGCGTTGTACTTGAGAAAATTTCCAATTTTTAGAAATCTTGAATATAAACAAAGTATCTAGCTCTTTTAAAAATCCAAAAATTTTCCAATACTACAAACTCTCAAACAATATATAACATTGGAATTTGAGTGGTACGATGAATATGATGAGATTCTTTGGGATGAAAAATCATAATCAATTTTTAATAATTCCTTTGTACAATGCGGGGCTTCCTGGGGCTTCCAAGTAATACATTTACAACCTCGATATTTGTAAATGTTTTATTATTTTTTTTTTTTTATTTTTATTTTTAATTCAGCCAATTAATTCCTTAATCATACAACTAGTGGCTGTATAATTGGTAGTAATCTTTTTGCAACTGTTTAGATTTTTGTGTGTGTTTGATCATATTGCACGACTTTGGTGATTTTTTTTATTTTTTTTTTTACTGAAATCAAAACAAAAAAAAAAAAAAAAAAAAAATACAAATGTACAACAACAACAACAAAAACAAAGCTAGTTTAACAAGATGTCACGACAAAGCTTCTATAATGATTTAACATCACGTCAGACTAAAATAAGGAAAGATTTATTTCCCTTATTAGATACAAGAGAAATCACTGCATGTTTAATTGAATGTGAATTTAACGTTACACAAGAATTAATAATGAGACCTACATCTGATTTTATAACTAGTTTATTTGAACAATTTTTAGATACGTTTATGGGGATACCTATTGGAAGTATTCGTGAAAAAGCAAAGAAGATCTCATTAAATGATCCATTAGAAGATGAAAATGGATTTGAAGAAAAAGAACAAAAAAGTAAAGATACTTTTGGAGCATTACAATTGCTTACACTTTATAAATATTTGGCTATTTTTTTATCTACTTGTGGAATATATGATTTTGTATTGACTGATATTGCTAGACCTGATGGGTATAGAATACGAAGGATATTAAGTGCAGTGATCAATTATATACGATTCAGAGAAGATCAATCACCTAAATTTGATCATTTGGCAAATACTTGTGAATCTACTGTTGATAATATTAAAAATATACAATTGGAGAATACTACAATTTTACAAAAGATAAATTCAATAAAGGAAAAATTGGAGCTGGATGGAGGTGATGGTGGTCGTGATGGTGGTCGTGGTGGTGGTGATAATGATGATGATGATGATGATGATGATAATAATAATAATAACTATAATAGTAATAATGATAATGCAAAGAAATTACAACAAATTAATTCTTATAATAAAAAATTGGAAACTAAATTAAGAGAATTTAAAATGATTCAAGAAAGACTAACACGTGAACATAATGATTATAAACAAGAAAAGACTCTATTAGCTAAGAAATTGTATGATATAAATTTTTTATATAATGAAACTCAAGAACAAGTTGAAAATTTAACTAAATATTCAGAAACTGATATATCTATATTATTAAAGATTACTCAAGATTTATCTAATGATTTATCAGATACACAAGAAAATTTCAAACTTTTAGAAAGAAATTATCAAAATATGGGTATTACTATTGATTCAATACAAGTTAATGAAATTAATTTAAAAGATTTAATTAAATTGGCAGAAGATATAACCAAGAATATTGAAAAGAAACAAATTGAATGTAAAATTCTAAAAGATAATCAAGATAATTTAGATGAATTGAATCGAAAACAAATGGAATTAGAAGGACAAATTTTGATTGTTCAAAATCAATTAAATAAACTGAATAAAAAATATCAAGATTTAATCATTCAATCTGAAAAGAAGGAAATTTCAATAAAATCAAAATTAGAAGATACTAAATTACAATTTAATGAAATATTAAAAGAAAAGGAAAAACATAATGAAGAACATAAACGATTAATGGATCAAATTGTTAAAATTCAACAAGAAACTACAAATATTCAAGATTCATTTATTAAAGAATCAAAAGAAATTGAAATTAAGTTAATTAATTTAATGTCAATTATTAAAAGGTATATGACTGAATTAAAAACGAATATTTAAATATCTAATAATTATTATTTATTTTATTATTCCCCTTTTTTTTATTTTTGTTTTTTAATTTCTGTTGATTTTGGTATTTTCTTATTAGTTGTAAATATTGAAGTAATAAAACATAAGATTGCAAAACCTAAACCCAAATAAAATACATTTTTTAAAGCTTTCATATATTGATTTATTATTAAAATTTTAGACAGTTTAGGTAAATTTTTAATAATTTCTGGATTTGAAATATATTTAGAAGGAGTGAATTGATTTAAAATTTCAAAATTTGAAGAATCTTTTTGATTTTTTAAATTATTTAATAAATTTGAAATATAATTCTTTCCCGTATTTTGAAAAAGTAATTGAGATAAAGTAACAGAAATTGTAGATGCAAAATTTTTTAAAAAATCCAGAAATACAGTTACTAAAATAGTTGCCCCTGGTATATCCTTTGATACTGCCAATTGAGCCGATAATAAAGAACTTTGAAATTGTAAACCAATTGAAATACCACTAATGATTAATAATCCAATACGTAAACCAATTGAAGAATTTTCATTCAATAATAAAAATAATCCACAACCTAATGGAGATAATATACCTGAAATAATCATTGTGATTTTAACATTTTTAGTAAAATCAATAAAAAAACTATTTGCTAAAGATGATAAAGTGACTGATATTACCATTGGTAATAAATCAATACCTGATTGTAAACTTCCAGAATTAAAAATAATTTGAAAATAAACAGCTAAATAAGTTAAATTACTTATAAAAAAAGCAAAATTAAACATTCCACTTAAACAAGCAAATAAAACTTTAAAATCAATCAAAAATTCTTTTAATATGATTGGATTTTCAGAATATTTAAAATTCCAAATAATAAATAAAAATAATAAAATACTTCCAATAGTAAATAAAGAAATTATTGAACCTGAATTCCAAGTATAATTGACTCCTCCAAAAGTTAAAGCTAATAATAAAATCACCAATCCTGAAGTTAATAAAATAGATCCAATAAAATCAATTTGTTTTAATTTTTCTTTTATACTATTTCCTTTAGTTTTAGGTGGATTGAATCCGAATATTAATATTATTAATGCAATACCACCAATTGGTAAATTTATATAAAAACACCACCTCCAACTAATTTTTTCCAAAGCACCACCAATAATTGGACCTAAAACACTAGAAGTGGAATAAACAATTGAAATCAGAGCAAATACCAACGATCGTTTATTCATGGGTACAATTTCTGTTAATACCACCATAACAATGGATTGTATAGCACCACCTCCAATACCTTGAATGACCCTACCTCCAATTAATAAACTCATTGAATTACTTATACCAGAAATTAAAGAACCAATTTCAAAAATAGTTATACCTGCAACTAAAGTCCATTTTCTTCCAAATGCAATACTTAATGTTCCATAAGAAGGTACCAAACATGCCATTGGTAACATGAATCCTGAAGTTAACCATCCGATTTTTTCAAATGAATGGAATTTATTCCCTACAGTGGTTAAAATTGTAGATACAATGGTTTGATCCAAAGCTACTAAGAATAAAGAAACTATACAGGATGAAATGGTTAAAAATAAAGGAATCCCATTTAAATATTGTTCGTGTGCTTTTGTTCCATCTCCTGCATCCGCTTCAATGTATTCTTTTTCTCCTTCTTCTTTAGGTTCTTCTTCTCCTTCTTCTTTAGGTTCTTGCGGTAGAGGATTGAGAGAATCAAGATGATATTCTGGTGAATAATTGTTGTTGTTGTTGTTTTGTGGATACCTTGATGATGTACTTGACCATTCACTAGGAGATGTGAATGGATTTTTATTTGGTGATTCAAATGGATTTCGTTGTGGTGAACGAAACGGATCTGTTGTATTAGATGATTGTGGTGTTAATTTAGGAAGTGCCATAACTTTTGTCTTAGTGTGGGTGTGAAAGGGGTGGGGATTGAAGGATGGGGGAGGAGGAGGAGGAGGAGGAGGAGGAACAAGAAAAGGGGAAAAGAAAACGAAGTTGATACTTTTTAATGAAAATTTTTCTATAAAATAACAAGGATTCTTTATTGAAACTACTTTTCTATTATATATGAAAAGAAAAAAAGTAAAAAAGAAAAAAAGAAAAAGAAAAGAAAATCATTTCGTATCATCATCATCATCATCAATAATTCTCTTTATTGTGTGAATGGAATGTTTAAAATTAAAAACAAAGTAGATCTCTTTCTTTTTTTCTTCTAAGTCGTGTCCATCATTCCAAAAAAAAAAAAAAAAAAAACAGTTGTTGGTAATCACACATCACCGGTAATCGCAAATGGTAGCGCCGCTGTTGTTATTGTTGTTGTTGTTATATAAAGTCAGTATTAAATAAGATTTTACTATAAACTTCATCTTCCAAATAATAATTTGATTTAAATATTAAATTCAGTGATAAATAAATTCCAATAAAATTTTTAGAAATTTTCATTAATAATTTAGCAATTTTTAAAATTACCCTTGAATCTAAATCAGGATTCATTTCTAAATAAATTTTTTTTAAATAATGACAATTATCTAATAAAAAATTGGATAAATCATTTAATTTATTTTTATTTAAAATCAATGTATTTATTGAACTCGGTAAATTTATTAAACTGCAACAATTATTAATTTGATTTTGTTCTAAATTTAAATAAATCAATTGATTGAAATTATTAAAATTTCCAATTAAATATTTCAAATTCATATTTTTTAATTCCAAATGTTCAATTAAACAAGAATTATTAATTGAAGAAGAAGTTTGAGGTAAATTATTTAAATTAAAATAATTTACTGAACCTCCTGTTAAACTCAAATGAATTAAATTCAAACAATTTGTTAAATTTAAATTATTTATAATATATTGATTGAAATTACCACTAATGATTAAAGTTTCAATTGATATAGGTATTTTAATTATACAATCTTTAATAAATTTCAAATTTAATAATGAAAGATTAGTAATTTTATTACAAGTTAATAATAAATTTTGAAAAAATGATTTATAAATAGGAATTTTTCCATAATAAGGATGATGAATCAGTAATGATATTAAATCTTTTGATAATTTAAAATTATCATTAGATAATTTATCAATTTGAATAGACAATTGTAAATTACGTAAATATTTAGGAAATCGATAAATAAAATCAGTTTTTGAATTTTTTATTGTTGTTGTTGTTGTTGATTTTGTTGATTTTAATGATCTTGTTATTGAATTAGAATGAACAATCATTAAATTCAAATCGGTTAATTTTAAATCTTTATTAAAGTTGTTATTACTAATTTCAAATTGATTAATTAAATTGCTTTGAAGATTAAGGAATTTCAAATTAATTGGTAAATAATCTTGTATATCATTTTTAAAATTAATAAATTTATTTCTCAGTAGATTCAATTCTTGTAGATAATTCAAATTTGATAAATTTGTACTTTTTAAATTAATCAATTGATTATTTGATAAATCCAAATAACTCAAATTTTCAGGAAATTTGATTCCTTTAATTGAATCAAGCATAATATTATTCAATGTTAATTTATATAATCGTTTAGTCAATTTAATATTTAATTTATTTATAAAACCAGGTATATTTTTAATAATTAATACATTCAAACTTTCAGGTAAATTAATTAATTTATTAATTTTAATATATGGAATATTTTCTAATATCAATACTTTTAAATTATTTGGAAATATTGGTTTAAAGGTATCATCATCATCATTGATTTTATAAAATATTGAATTTGTAGAAATATCTTTAATTAAATTAAAAGGTTCAAATTCAATTAATAATTGATTTTGTAAATATTTTAAATTAGGTATGATTGAATCAAATTTATAAACCAATTTAATTAAATTTTTAGGAAATTGACTTTCATTTTCATTTTTAAAAAATGAAATTAATTTGGGACAATCAATGATTTCCAATTCTTTTAAATCTATTAAATTTTTAATTCCTTTAAAATTAATTAAATTTAAACATTTTAAATATAATCGTTCAATATTATTTGGTAAATTTAAATCTTCAAATTTTATTAACCTTTGATTTTGATTCAATTCTAAATTTCCTTTATATTTGAAATTTCTTAACGTTAAAAGATTAGATAATTTTAAATTTTGAAATATTATTGATTCATTTTCAATAATTGTTAAACTATTTAAATTTAAATTTAAATTTAAAGGTAAAGACGATGATAATTTATTCTTACTTTTCAAAAAACAACAACCATTCAATTTTAATTTTGTTATTTTTTTAAATTGATCCAAATTAATACCATCATCTTCATCATTAATCACCACCCCATCAATAAGTTCCAAACATTGTACATTTTCATTTACTAAATGAAAAAGACTATTATTAGAAATGGTTAATTCAGTTATACTTTCAGGAATGGGCCCATTTTCTTTTCCTTTGAAATTATTTGAAAGTATTAGTTTTATATTAATATTTAAATCTAAATTAGAATCAGAATTAGAATTTATATTATTAATTAATTCATAATTATGAATAATTAATTTTTTAGGATGATAATTATATAATTTTTGTAAATTATTAAACATTGTTATATTTTTACATGTTTTAATATAAGGAGTTTTTTTTTGATTTAGATTTGGATTTGGATTTGGATTTGGATTTGGATTTGGATTTTGTACTTGTTGTTGAAATTAAACATATTGGATGAATATAATTGAATATAAATTTATTTAAAAATGGGATTTTAATTAAATTTGTTAATACATTATTTGGTAAGTATTGTAATATTTTATATATTAATTCCACTGGTAAATATATTATAAATTCTAAATCATTCATAGTAAGGTGGTACTAAGGTGGTAGTAAAGTGGTAGTACAGTACTAGCAGGTAATGGTGATGGTGGTTATCAAGAAAGAAAAAAAAAAAAAAAAAAAAAAAAAAAAAAAAAAAAAAAAAAAAAAAAAAAAAAAAAAGGGGGGGTTGGAAGGGAAGGGGGGGGGGAGATAGTAATGTATCACGTGTACTCATTTCCTTATCAGTAAACACTTACTCCCTGGTCACGTGCACAAAAGAAGCAGAACAACAACAACAACAACAACAACAACAACAACAAGAAACATAACATACAAATAAATTAATAAATAAATAAATTAATTAATAATTAAATAAATAAATAAATATACAATTTTATTTTTTAAGAAATTCTAAGAAATCCAATGTCTCATCTTCATCATTTGTTTGTAATGATGATGGAGATCCTTTAAAAGGATCAATAATATCTCCATCACTGCCATTATTATTACTGTCATTATTATTATTATTCTTATAATAATAATCAACATCATCATCATCATCATCGTCGTCGTCGTCGTCGTCGTCATCATTAATTGATTTAAATTTTTTAATATTTGGATTTGAAGATTGTTTAAATTTACCAAAATTGGGTTTAAAACCAGGTACATTTTTAGTTTCTATAAAACTTAATTCTCCTGGTTCACTATTTTGTAAAATATTTGAAAAATCATGAGTATTTGATAAATTAATTTCTTGTTGTTCTTGTCGTTGCTGACTAATTGAAGAATTTTTTAAATTATGATTATGATTATGATGATTATGATGATGATGATGATGATGTGGATGTTGATTTGCTGTTGTTGTTGTTGTTGTTGTTGTTGTTGATTTTGATTTTGTAGTATTTGTTGTTGGTATTGTTGTTATAATCATTTTATTTGAATTTTTTAATGCATTTTTAATATATTTGGATTGAAATTCAGATATATTCTTTTCAGTTGGTAGTTCAAAAAATGGAATTTTACATTTATTTAAAAATCTTCTCCATGGTTTATAACTATTAATATCAATTAAATTTGAACTTGCACTTAATGAATTTTTAGCAATTCTTTTACCAAAAGAATCAATAGTTTCTTTTTGTTCTATTTGTTGTACTTGTTGTATTTGTTGTACTTGTAAATCATTAATTATTATATTATCAACTCTTTGACGATTTTCTCTTTCAAAATTTTTCATTGTCGTATATTTCCAAGGTCTTTCACGATAAAAAAATACCATTGAATCAATAAATCCATTAAAAGGTTGCATAAAAGCAGATAATACATTCAACCAATAAATAGGATGATGATTTTCTTCATAATTAAATTGAGTTGCTTGTAAAATAAATGGAAATAACCAAATAAATAAATAAGCAAATGGATAAATAAAAATAGATTTCATTTGTTTTTGAATAATTCTTTGTCTTCTTTTAAAATTTTCTAAATTAGCTTGTTGGATTTCTTGATTATGTTGATAATATTGATTATTATTTTCAGGTTTAGAAGTTGATTCATAAAATTCTGTATCTAAAGCTTCTGCTATTTCAGAATCATCATCCTCTTCTTCTTCTTCTTCTTCTTCTTCTTCATCATCATCATCTTGATTTTGATTTCGATTTTGACCTTGGTCTACTTCCTCATTCTTTTGACGACGACGACGACGACGATGATGATGATGACTTTTTGATGGAGTTAAATCATCATTAATCAATTTCGGAAATAAACTTTCCTTTATTGACTTATAAAAATATTTTAAAGATGAAAAAAATGTTGGATTATTGTTATTATTCTTATTAGTATTATTATGATGACCAGCATCATTTGAAGATTTAAAAACTTTACCAAAAGTTTTAAATTCATTAATTACATGAATATAAATCAGTCCATAAATTAAAAAAATTCCAACTCCAATACAATATCTTGGTACCCAACTTAAAACTAATCTCATCCAAACGGGTCTCATTGGTAAATAACACCAATTAACTAAAGAATCATAACCTGGATTATTAATAAATGCTAAACTTGCAAGAATTAAAGGAATTAATAAAGCCAATGAATAAACATAAAATCTAAATTTATATAAACCACCTTCAATTCTTGTTGAATTTTTAACTTTTTTATTCAATGAAGGTTTAAAAATTAATAAACAAGTATGTAAAGCAAATGTAAAAATGGCTATATCTGCTCCTTCAATTGCAGTAGCAGTGAAAAAACCAACAACTTGACAAAAATTATGATTATAATAAGCACTTGAATGAGTTAATACCCGTGATGGATATAATAATAAAATACAAGCTTTTAATAAATCAAAAAATAATAAAAAAAATATTAATTGATGACGAAATACTATACGTTTAGGATCCATTGCAAATAAAAAATACATTGCTATTAAAACTGAAAATATTGACCCACATGAAGAAGAAATTGCAACTATTCTTTGTACCATTGCTTGATAATCTGTAAATTCACCTAATTGATTTGGCCTTCGTTGACTTGATAAACCTTCTCTCTTTTTTTCATTTAATATTATGGGTAGTATTATATCATTTATTATAGTCGATAGTATTGTAGTAGTAGTACTAGTAGTACTAGTACTAGTAGTAGTTGGAGTTGGAGTTGTTGGTATTATTGTAGTAGTTGGAGTGGTAATTGGGGTGGTCATAAATGATTCAAATACCAGATGAGTATCTATCAACATTTAAGGTAGGTTACTAGTAGGGAGTTATATTAAGTAATTAGTAATTAGTAGTAGTGGCAGTAGTAGTAGTAGTAGTAGTAGTAGTAGTAATAGTAGTAGTAGTAGTAGTAGTAGTAGTAGTAGTTGATTACAAAAAAAAAAAAGAATTTGTTCTTTTCCTTTTTTTTTTTTTTTTTTTTTTTTTTTTTTTTTTTTTTTTTTTTTTTTTTTTTTTTTCTTCTGAGTCCTTTTGTTCTCTGTTAACTATATCCGTATAATTAATAGTACATACTAGTATATACTATATGCTATATACTATATATTATATGGTATATACTATACGGATATGTGAACTGTTTTGTGTTCAACGCCTTAGTATTAGTATTACTACTGACAAGAAAAAATTTAAATAATTAAAAACTAAAACACATATCCAATCCCCCCCCCCCTTCCGCTTACTATTGTAAAATTCTCGATCTCTTTTATTTAATATATAACACCTAGTTATAATAATTTAAAATACTACAACACTACTAAATTAGATTAACTACTATAACCAATAGATATATAGATAAAAGAAATGAAATGAAAGGAAATGAAAAGTAATGTACGGCAATTGAATTCTTAAGGCAAAGAGAAGAGGCGGGCCGGGGTGGGGAAGATATTGAGAGGGAAAAAGGAAGATCGTAATTCTTAACCTTTTCGGTTATACATTTATACCAAGTTATATATCTAATTGTATATATAGCTATATACTCCTTGTTATTTTTCTTATCCACAGAAGACTTCACAATGAAGTCCCCTTCCACCCCCCCACGTTGTCCTCCTCACCACGCTATTAGTATACACAACGGGTAGACTTTATTTTGCAACATTATTTAATTATAGATTAGACTTATATTAATGTAGAAGAAACAAGTATATATATATATATATATTAATTAATTATTAAAATGGATTAAAAGGGTGATATACTAATAAAATTAAAAAAGCAAAAATTTTGATATCTATCTAAATTAAAGCAAATGTCATCATCATCATCATCATCACCATCATCAACATCATCATTACAAAATTTAAAAGATTCTTTTTGTATCTAATTCTTCAATTGAAGTAGCAGATGATACAACATAATTATTATTATTATTATTATTATTATTATTATTATCATTATTATTGTTTTGTGATGATGATAAATCATCATCATCAAATACAGATGGAGTATTTGAAGAAACTTCATCTTCTTCTTCATCATCTTCTTGTTGTTGTTGTTGTTGTTGTTGATGATGATTAGAAACTAATGGTACATTAGTTTTAGAACTTTGTCTTGATCTTGAAAAATTAGACATTTCAAAAGCTTCTGGAGTTAATGATCTTAAAGGAGTTCTTGAATATGAATTATTTTCTTCATCATCATAATTATTATTTATAGCTAATGGATAGTAATTATTTTCTAAAGGGTCAATTTCTTTAATATTAATTTTTTCAATTTCAGTATATGACCAACGACAAAATTTGTCAGTTTTAATTTTTGGTAAATAATTAAATTTAGTAAATTCAAATACTATTAATGATAACATAGCTCCACCAATTAAATCGACAAAATAATGATGAGTTAAATACATTGTGCTCCACCAAAGCCAAGATGAATAAATTATCCAAATAAATTTAAATTTTGGAAATAACCAAACTAAAAATAACATTTCCATAATACTACAACCAGAATGTAATGAAGGAAAGGCACCAAATATAACAGGAGAATTTGAAAATCCAGTAGTATACATATCAATGCCCAACATTTGATCTATTCTACCCAAACCACCTGGACTACCATGCATGGAATAATTAGCTGGTTCTAAACCATGTAAATTTTTATACCAAGGAGGTGCAGAAGGGAAAAACATTTGGATTAAAACCCCAAATAAATTCATATAACCAAAAGCAAATCCAAAACTTCTTAAAGAAGTTGGAGGAGCAAATAAAAAAATTATTATAGCTAATATAAAAGGAAAACTAAAATGAATAATACCATAAGGTAACCAAGCTAAAATATCTAAAAAACTATTTGTAATAGTTGATAAAACATTTGATAAATTATCACCATATAATATAGTTTCCATAGCAGGTAATACTTTAACTGTAATAGCAGGTTTCCATTCATGAGGAATTTTAGCACAAGTAAAATATAAAGCTAACCAAGTAAAAATTGGTAATGCAGGTAAAAAAAATTGTGAAGTTAAAGGGATTAAAAAACATAATGAAAATAATGAAATTATTGGTAATTTAATTAAAAAAGATGCTGGAAATACAATTAAAACAAATAATAATATTGAAATTAAAAATCCATAATGAAATATTTCACCTTTTGTTAAATTATAATGTTTTAATTTACGTATAGTTGAATTTATATTAGTATCAAAATTTAAATCACTTATAGTTGAATTTGGTGATTTTTCCAGTAGAAAATAATAATGAAATAATTGATAAGATTTTTGTATTATTTTTAAACGTAATATAGATGATGAAGGTGAAGATGAAGGTGATGAAGATGATAATGATGGAGATGATAATGGTAATGGTAATGGTAAAGACATGATGAGTATATTAATAGGTTCGGTTATGTGGTTGTGGTTGTTGTTGTTGTTGTTGTTGTTGTTGTTGTTGTTGTTGTTGTTGTTGTTGTTGTTGTTGTTGTTGCTGCTGCTACTGCCACTCAGTTGATGATTTCCAGATGATTATTGGTTGCCAGGATTTTATATAAAAAAAAAAAAAAAAAAATGAAAAGGAATCAAATAATTAAAACAAATAATATAAATAAAAAATAAGGAAGGGTATGCGTGAGTTGAATCTAAATGCTCTAAATATAATGGGATGGGGGGGAAAGAAAGTATGCTGTTGTTGTCGTTGTTGTTAAATGGGAAAGTGAAGATATATATATATATAAATAAATAAAAAAAATAGGGGAAACTTAGACAAGCAGAGAGGCAGAGTGTGTGTGTGAGTCTATGTATTGTATTGTATTGTATTGTATGTAAAAAAAAAAAAAAAAAAAAAAAAAAAAAAAAAAATAGTCGTGTACAGAATGAT